>BLSH010142156.1:465555-485109 GCA_018402905.1 Glandirana rugosa | reverse complement strand
TTTGTCTTGTTGAGAATGATCATATTAATTGGAAACGGTGAGTACACTGCGTAAACAACCGTTTCACCCACTCGAAATTATGGGTGTACGGTGTGTATACGCAGGTACCTCTACCGGACTCCAGAGACACGACTCTTGCACGAGTGACACACGAGGGTCACATCTAAAGTAATAATAGTCCTCGGTCGATCGTCCTATCAGAGGGTTAGTAGACTGATGACACTGTCGGTTAGTGTCACCAGTGTACTAACCCTTCGGACAGGGTGGGACCCACATATGACATCTGGGTAAATTGGTGAACGGCTGCCGACTAGCCGTAAACTGCCGCTGTTTCACCGCGACATCGCGCGCACACGGCGCGAGTTCGCGGCCGCCGTCGTATGACGGCGATTCGCGTTACAGCGCCACTTTGTCGCCGTCAAATGCCGATCAGCCGTCGGCAAGTGGTTAAATGGGTCTACAGTATACACCCAGGGTGGGACAGGCTTCCCAATCATGTGACCACTGTGATTGGCTGTCACAGTAGTCAGATGATTGGGAGACTATCCTGCTAGCTGGCTCCTGATAATAATGAAATCTACACTGGGAGCACACAGTGAGCACGTTCTCAGCACAGAGACCTCAGGCCATCTCCATGGACGCATATGTGTGGCATGTGGGTATTAAAGCTCACCCACTTTGCCAACAAATGCGTCACATGAGTGGCAAAGGTTAATTATACTAGTAAGAGTTGTTCTGTTTCAAATGTTACTTTATGCATTGATGTACTTCTTTAGACAGTATGGTTACCTGCTGACTTGGCACCATCCACAGACTGCTTAACTCTTCAATAAGATGCAGAAGAACATTTTGATATAGAGGAAGATTTTCGTTGCAGCCTTTGAAGTGTCAGAAGACAATAAGGGTTGATTTACTAAAACTGGAGAGTGCAAAACCTGGTGCAGCTGTGAGGTGCAGGAACAAGGTCATCCAGAGCCCAGGACAAGGAAGCCAAACTGCACCCCCCTTTATTATGTGTGAGCTTAAGGATGCTACCCCCCCCCCCCAGCAGTCACCCGCTTGTCAAAATGCGTTGTATCAGAATGAGCTCACTGGCGCCCCCATCCATACAGTAAACCACTGTGCCCAGGGCAGTCGACCCTCCTGCCCTCCCCTTGTCCCGGCCCTGCAGCTGTGCATGGTAACCAAACAGCTTCTAACTTCAGCTTGTTCAATTAAGCTTTGACAAAAAAAAAACCTGGAAACTGGTTTCTATGCAGAGCTGAACCAGATTTTCCACTCTCCAGTCAGGGCCGGCTCTACCACTAGGGCACACTGACACCCAGGGCACCAAGCCCCTGTCCATATACTACCCTAGCCTGTCCATATACCTGCGGACCACGGCTGGCATGAGAAAGCAAGCCGGTGCTGCCATTATTTGACTTTAGGCCGGGTCCAGGGGCACAGGTGCAGGCCTGGGGACCACAGCTAAAGAAATAGGTAGAGAGGTGCTGCAAAAATCTCCCCCTCCATCGTATACATGGACAGGGCAAGGAGGTGGAGTGAGGAGCCAAATGGGGGGGGGGGGCGCAAAATGAGGTTTCGCCTAGGGTGTCAAAAATCCTTGCACCAGCCCTGTCTCCAGTTTTAGTAAATCAACCCAAATTACTTTCCTTTGCCCTCTCCCTGTAAAGTACTAACACTGATTGAGGGACCAGGAAGGGTCTAGCTAGGACCAAACTAACTAGCACTAAACAGGAGGGAAGGATGAATGGGAGATACCAAATCATATTAGCAAACATGTTGTAGTGGCTCTTTACCTTGACCTATAAATGTTAGTACCCAGTTATATTATTTACATTAACCACTTCTCGTTAGGTGGACGTCATAAGACGTCGCTACCTTTGAGAAGGGATATCTGAATGGTGCTCACTCGGCTCCATAGTACGGCAGGGCGGAAATGACGTCAGAAGTGACGTCCGCCCAACGGTCTTAAAGGGCCCGCTTTTTTTTTTTTATCCTGTCATTTTTTTCAGATTTTTTTTTTCTTGCATTTTAGTGTAAATATGAGATGTGAGGACTTTTTGGCCCCAAATCTCATATTTAAGAGGACCTGTCATGCTTTTTTCTGTTACTAGGAATGTTTGCATTTCTTGTAATAGGAATAAAAGTGATCATTTTTATTTTTTTAAAAAGAACAGTGTAAAAATAAAAAGTAAAAAGCAAAATAAATAATTAAAAAAAAAATTTAAAGCGCCTCGTCCTTGCGAGCTCGCGTGCAGAAGCGATCGCATACGTAAGTCCCGCCCACATATGAAAACGGTGTGCAAACCACACATGTGAGGTATCGCCGCGATCGTTAGAGCGAGAGCAATAGTTCTCGCACTAGACCTCCTCTGTAGCTCGAAACTGCTAACCTGTAGAATTTTTTAAACGTCACCAATAGAGATTTTTAAGCTGCAACGTTTGTCGCCAATTTTGAAGCATGACAGGTTGGGTATCATTTTACTCGGCGTAACATTATCTTTCACAATATGGAAAAAAATTGGCCTAACTTTACTGTTTTCTTATTTTTTAAGTAAAAAAACTGAATTTATTAAAAAAAAAAAGCACGCTTGGAAGACCGCTGCGCAAATACGGTGTGACATAAAGTTATGCAATGACCGCCATTTTAGTCTCTAGTGTGTTAGAACCCACAAACCTTATATATATATTTTTTCTAAGTAATTTTATAGCAAAGAAAACTGATTTTAATTTGTAAACAACAAACCCAAAAAACAGCCCCCTAACTGAAGTGGTTAAGGAAAGAATCCAGGCCAGAACAAAAGTGAAAAAAATTTAAATATGCTGCACGGTTATCAATTACGTGGTTCACTGCTTTCTATGTGGACTAATATACACCCCCTTCTATGTAATGGAGATGAGGAACAAGGAGGGAAGGTATTCTACAGTCCTAACACACTTCCTGTCCTAGTGTGACAACGCTGCTCCCCCACTGATAAAGTTAGTGGGTGTTGTCACCCTCATAAAGGAAGTGTGTTTCTGGCACAAATGGTAAAAATAAAGAGGAAAAAAATCCAATAGAAGAAAACTGATGCAGCCACCACATCTAAGGACTGGACATCTACAATTTATTACAGTTTTTTGAGTTGAGACTCGCTTAATAATATTTCTATTGCAAAGTTCTCAGCAGAAACCCCTTCCAGTACTATGAAGGTGCATACAATCTTCAATGCACACATTGGCGGCTATCTTCATCTGGGTGCTCTTCAGGGAGTATTTCTGCCCTCGCCATGAAGACCAGGTCATGCCAATGGCGTATTGCTCATTCAGGCCTCCCAGGTATAAACCGTTCAGGTTGGTGCTGTGGCAGGCATCGTACCAGGATCCCGCCTTGAACATACTGGCACAGTTTCCGGGATGCCTGTCCTTGTCGTGATCATGGGTGGAGAAATTCATGTCTTTTTGGTTCCAGAGAGAATTGCCTGTTCAAAGGGAAATACCATTTAGCTCACTGGAGATTTCTGTTGACTAAGTATTTGTCAGATGTATGACCAAAGAGTAAAGAGGAGAGGAGAGATAGAGAGAGAACACTTCTGTCTGGATATTCGCCATACCAATGGAGATCTAAGCCTGAGACTGGCAGTGCAGCACCTCCCACATTGCAGCACCTGCACCACTGCCGCAAGGAAGAGTGGAGCGTCCATTTACCCTCTGCTTCCCACCGCTGATCACCAGAAGCTTTCAGGGAGAAACTGAGGGGTCCCCCATTCTACAGTGAGGGTTCTATTCGCCCATTGCCGATACCACTAGCAATGACTGAGCCAGTAAGAGCAGGACACCAAGTGTACCCAATCCATACCACACCCATACTTCACTCTATATTGCACTGGTTATAAACCTAGACTGCACCCATACCAACCCTATACCGCAT
Source organism: Glandirana rugosa (assembly GCA_018402905.1). Lineage (NCBI taxonomy): Eukaryota > Metazoa > Chordata > Amphibia > Anura > Ranidae > Glandirana > Glandirana rugosa. Next base: position 481,196 of record BLSH010142156.1, on the reverse strand, counting down.
TATACTGAACCTTTACCTCATCTGAACCACATCTACCTTGCACCTGTGCCATGACCATACCATACCTATATTGCATGCAGGCTATTTGGGACTGTTGTTAAGTGCGCCAACGCTTTTAAAGGGCCCCAATGATAGCTGGCAGAAGAACATCACAAATGACTGCACCTCCCATAATACTTATTCTTAGTTTCCATCCATGTATTCGTTCCATCCATCCCATTCATCTTCTTTCCACCCATCCTTCTAGTCATCCATATATCCATTCAACCATTTTCTTTCCATCCATCCTTCTCTCCATCCATCCCTCTATCCTTTTATTTATTTTCCATCTATTTCATCCATCCTTCTTCCATCTACCCATCCATTCATCCATTTTCTTTCCATCCCACCTATTGTCCATCCATGCCATCGATCCATTCATCCTTTCATTAATTTTCCATTAATTCATTCTTTCCTTCCACCCATCCATCTATCCATTCATCCATCATTTTGTCCATTTTCCATCCATTTATTCATGCTTCCCTATCCCTTTCACTCCATCTGTCAATTTTCCTATAATTAATCCCTCCCATAATCTATGCATCCATCCACAATATTTTCTTTCATTCCATATACCCTTCCCTCTTCCTTCCCTCCTCCATCCCTCCTTCCATCCTGTACAGAAGTAGCAATCCATCTACAATCCTGATTTGGTTCCTCACCAGCCGGTCTGGATGGATCTCCTTCCTCAAACCCGTCAATGTACAGTTTGTAGTTGTCTTCCTCAGCAGAGATGGCGAGCGGCGAGAGGGCGAATTTGTTGTAGATCACAAATCGGGCGTCGTTGTCAAAATCTGTGAGGTCGATGCGCAGGCGGTAGGACCTCTGCAGGGTGAGGTGGTAGATGTTCTCCAGACCTGTGCCAGAAAAAAAGGTGTCACACCAATCCACTGTTATTGATGTACATCAGTAATTTGCCTTCACATATAAATCCTTGATGAAGGTGAGGTATTAAAACCTGAAACATGTTGGCTGTAATAACAATAAAGTAAAGATTTTTTGAATGGGAACCATTATTGTATCGCTTTCTGAATAAGGCTTTGGTTCTCCCGATTGGAGTAAAGCCCTTACTACTATAGTGCAGCTCCACTGCACACCGGCCACAGGGGGTCACTCGCTTGGCATTCATAGTATGACTTTTAATTTTTCAATGAATGCAAGGCCTTCTCTTATTGGACAAGGTGGAGATCATGACTGCCCCTCCTCTTTACCTCATCCAATCAGAGAAAACGCCATTCCGGCACATTCCGACAGAAAAAAAACCCTGGCTGTTACTACACAGTAAATCAACAATTTGTTGGTTTGGGGTCCTGGGCCTGCACCCGTGAGTTGTACTTGCTACTAAACAGTGGCAACAACTCATTGGTCCTCAGCACACTTGGGCCCCCTATATCTGTATGGGTTGTCCCCCCCTGATGGCGGCCCTGGGTATGAGATATACATTGGACCAAGCTGGACCAATGTTGGTATGCAATACAGATCATTTCTGGAGCTTTAAATATACCATTTTGTTCTTTTTGTTCAATAAGGGCAACAAAAGTCCTGTTGATCCTGCTAGAAATCTAGTAAGCTGATAACTTTGCGTGCTGCACTGATATTAGTTAGCATTTGTTACCAGCTATCTGTGAGGGCTACAGGATTTAAGGAGACAGATAGGTGTCCTGTAGTTCTAACCAGTGGCCGACGCTCATTCCGGGGTGCAGGGGCGTGCCCCCCCAATCCATGCACCTGGCCCCTTATCTACATCCAGGACGCATGGATTTCAGTTTCTTTTTTTGTGAAGCACATGATTAGAGCACTGCGCCCCAAGCCCACCCAGGTGTGTGGCATTCGTGAATTAATATTCGCTAATGTCTTCCTGTTTCTCTTCCCTGCCAATCAGGAAGTGGGTCCTAAGACCCGATTGGCCAGGAGTCCTAAGACCCGATTGGCCAGGAGTCTTAAGTCCTGATTGGCCGGGAGGAGAAGTGACCGCTGGGGCTCAGAAGGAGACGCAGGGGGTAAGCTGCCAATGGATGGGGTAAGTGCATTGGCTGGCAGGCGATGGGCCAGCAAAGCGGCGATTGTGCGACCGGGGGGATGGTTGCCTGGCTGAGTGGGGGCCGCGGGCCGCCGCTCCCCCAAGAAAATTGAGCACCAGTCGCCACTGGTCTTCACGCATTCCTTGTTCTATAGTGACAGCGCTACTCCTTCATAGAGGCGAGTGAGCGTTGTCACCCTAGAACAGGAAGAGTGTTATTGGCAGGGTCACCAGGGGAATATCCCGAAAATTAGAAAACAAATGCAGCCAACACTTATAAGCTGCAATAAATTACATTTGTGTTCTTGGGTTTAGATACAATCGAAGTGGAAATTCTGCCATAAAAAAAAAGTCAAAATTTATCTTTTCTTACTTTTTTTTACTGTGTTTCTGCATGTAAGTGTATATATAATGGAACCGTCCAATAATACTGGTGGAAAATGAAAGCCTTACCCAACCAATACTCTTTGTCGGCATGCCCGAATCCGGACTTGTAGTCCTCCCAGCCTCGAAAAAAATTCTCACTCCCATCAAACCTTTTCTGAAATACCTGGAGAAGATGAATCACATTACTGGATTATTTTACACAGCTGATCTGTAGGCATGAGCTTTACGTTTTAGTTAAAGTGTTTCTAAAGGCAGAAGGATTTTTTTTTAACTTTTTAACATTCTATACATTAATGTAAAAAACCTTTTATGTGCAGCTCCCCCGCTCAGCCTTCCCTTACTTACCGGAGACCGATTTTGATTCCCTGCATCACTTTCTCTCTCCCTCCTCACTGGCTCAGAGGCAGCAGCAGGAGCCAATAGCTCCTGCTGCTGTCAATCACAGCCAGTAGGGAGGGAGCAGAGGCAGAGCACAGCTGCACTATGTGTGTCAATGGACACACAGAGCACGGCTTGGAATCGAGCATGCATGAGTGCCCCCACAGAAGGCAGCTTGCTATGGTGGCACTCAGCAGGGGGGAGGAGCCAGGAGCGCTGGTGGGGGATCCCAGAAGAGGAGAATCCAAACTGCTCTGTGCAAAACCATTACACAGAGCAGGTAAGTATAACATGTTTGCTATTTTTTTAATTTTAATTTTATCTTTACAATCACTTTAACCACTTCAGCGCTGGAAAGTTTACCCCCCTACATGACCAGGCCATTTTTTGCAATACGGCACTGCATTGATTTAACTGACAATTGCACGGTCATGCAAAGTTATGCTCACATAAAATTGATGTAATTTTTTTTCCCTACAAATAGAGATTTATTTTGGTGGTATTTGATCACCTCTGCGTTTTTTATTTTATGCGCTATAAACAAAAAAAAGACCGACAATTTTGAAAAAAAAAAACAATATTTTTTACTCTCCGCTGTAAAACATATCCAATAAAAAATGTAAGAAATCGAATTTATTCATCAGTTTAGGCCAACATGTATGCTGCTACATATTTCTAGTAAAAAAAAAATCCCAATAAGCGTATATTGATTGGTTTTCGCAAAAGTTGTAATGTCTACAAACTATGGGATAGATTTATGGAATTTTTATTTATTTATTGTTTTTACAAGTATTGGCGGTGATCAGTATCTTATAGCAGGACTGCAACATTGCGGCGGCCAAATCTGACACTAAGTGACACTGTTTGGGGACCAGTGACACCGATAGAGCGATCAGTGCTAAAAAATACACTGTCACTGTACTATTGACACTGGCTAGGGAAAGTGATAACATCAGGGGCGATCAAAGGATTAAATGTGTGCCTAGGGAGTGCTTGCTAACTGTGGGGAAGGTGCTTGTACTGTGGGAAGGCAGAGATCTGTGTTCCTGCTTAGCAGAGACACAGAATCTCTACCTCCCCTACTAACAAAACAGCAACCTGCCTTGTTTACATAGACAGACCGCCGTTCTGCCTCTCTCGGGAATGATCAGCGGACATTGAGCTCCTGCTGTGTCCAATCACAGCGGGAGAGGGTCGCTGGCGTGCGCGCCTCAGACCTGGAAGTGCAAAATCAAGCACCTCTACGTGATTTTGCACAGGGAATCCGCCTTGCCATGGTAAGTCTATGGTATATGGTCGGCAAGCGTGTAAATATGAGTCAGGGCCCAAAGTCATTCAAGGCTCAAGAAAAATGGAATAATGGCCAACCAATGTGTCTGGTCATGTCTAAATCAGCCAATAGCTAACTGCCATCAGAACACAATAGCACAGTGGGAGTGATTCCCCCTCATCCACATGTGTGAATTGTGGAATCGGGTAATTTTTTTTTTTTTCATTCAACCCTCAGGCTGAATAAAAATAAAAAATGAATAATATATGGCCACCCTTACTATGCAGGAGAAATTCTCTGAGTCAAGCAAATCAATATGCTAAGTAGATATACTATATTACCAAAAGTATTGGAATGCCTGCCTTTACACGCACATGAACTTTAATGGCATCCCATTGTGTCTATGGGAATGTTTGACCATTCTTCCAGAAGCGCATTTGTGAGGTCAGGCACTGATGTTGGACAAGAAGGCCTGGCTCACAGTCTCCACTCTAATTCATCTCAAAGGTGTTCTATCGGGTTGAGGTCAGGACAGTCAAGTTCCTCCACCCCAAATTCGCTCATCCATGTCTTTATGGACCTTGCTTTTTGCACTGGTAAAAATCATTTGGTGAAGGGGGGATTATGGTGCAGGGTTTTCAGAGGTTGGGCTTGGCCCCTTAGTTCCAGTGAAGGGAACTCTTAAGGCGTCAGCATACCAAGACATTTTGGATAATTTCATGCTCCCAACTTTGTGGGAACAGTTTGAGGATGGCCCCTTCCGGTTCCAACATGACTGCACAAAGCAAGATTCATAAAGACATGGATGAGAGAGTTTGGGGTGGAGGAACTTGACTGCCTGCACAGAGTCCTGACCTCAACCTGACAGAACACCATAGGGAGGAATTAGAGCGGAGAATGCAAGCCTTCTCGTCCAACATCAGTGCCTGACCTCACAAATGCACTTCTGGAAGAATGGTCAAACATTCCCATAGACACCTAAACCTTGTGCACAGCCTTCCCAGAAGAGTTGAAGCTGTTATAGCTGCAAAGGGTGTGCCAACTCAATATTGAACCCTACGGACTAAGACTGGGATGCCATTAAAGTTCATGTGCGTGTAAAGGCAGGTGTCCCAATACTTTTGGTAATATAGTGTATCTCTGCGTAAATCATTTCGATGTATGGGGGGGTTTAAAAATGGTTTGCCCCCAGATATGCTAGGTATTCTACTGTTGGGTGGGGATGGGGAGGGGGGGCAGTGGGTCATAGGATAAGTGCACTATGGATCTCTACACAACTGTTTGTCTGCTCCCATTACTTACTGTCCATGGTCCCTTTGGAGTGGTCATGTCGCAGTAGACTGGGACTGGAATTGAATAACATCCTTTGGGGAATATCAAATATACTCCATCCGAGGTCATACCACTCTCGTATACATCCTTGCAGTCCAGAGGTTGGCTGGTGCCGTATGGATCACAAGTTTTAACTGGAAGTACAAAATATAGTAAGTGTTTTGTTTCCTTAAAGCTGAATTCCAGATGTTGCATTTTTTGGATTGTTACATTGGTTCAGCTTGGACCAATGTAAGTATGTGCCATACCTGTGGGATCCCCATGGAAGATGGAAATCACTGAATTAGTCACATTTTTATCAATAAATGCAAAGCATTCTCTGATTCGATGAGGTGGAGGCTGTAATGTCACTGACCCGCCTCTCAAATTTGCCCAATCAAAAAACACCTTGCAATAAATAAAAATAATGCCAAGCAAGTAACCCCTTGTTTTCATTATGCAGCAGGGGAGCCGCTAAGCATGGGATCCAGAAACAGCAGTAATCACTGTAGTAGTGGTGACTAATATAGCAATTCTCCACAGCAGTCCCACAGGTATGGTATTTGTAGACTCGCTTTGATCCAAGCTGGACCAAGGTAACCATGCAAAAAAAAATCCATACCTGGAACTCAGCTTTAAGGTGTACAACCTAAAATGATATCACATGTGGTAGAGAGGACCAGGGATCTGTTATTGCCAGGCTTTATATTAAAGGCTATTTGATTGAGGCCCAACCTTATGAAAATGGTAGAGGGGGGGAAAATAGCCAAGGGAGCACAGTACAGCATTTTACCTCATGGCTGATCCCATCTTGGACCTCGACCTTTCACAAAGGGTCCAACCTAAAGCCAAGGGAGCATGGCATAGCACTTTACCCCTTGGATAACTACTTCTTTGGCCCAGATCTCACTTAAAGTGGAAGTTCGGTCAAAAGCCAATTAAGGCTAAACCGACTCCCATTCCCATTCTAAGCCTATTCTATCTAACCCGGTAATGAAAAGATCTGTGTACTCAGGGCTTTTTTTCAGCTGGAACTTGGTGGAACTGAGTTCCACCACCTCTGGCTTAGGCCTTCTGCTACCTGCTCACCGCTACTATTTGTAAAGTGACAGCTTGTCTCCCAATGGCTCCCCCATATCTGATCTCCTAAGTGGCTCCCACTAAGTGCAGGATGGGGACAAGGGAGATGATGGTGCCCGGGGGTTCAGTGCAGATCCTGACACCCCCACTGGATGATGTCCCTGCAAGTGAGAGAGGCAGAGCCACCTACAGTGTGCGGAAGGTACTAGGGTTCTTCAGCTTAATACAACAACACAAGTAAGACATGTGGAAGATGGTGGAGCTAAGCTGGGGGGAGAAGATGGAGCAGGGTGGAGGGGGGTTTCATGCAGAGGTCAGAGCTGAAGAGGGGTGAAAGTAAGATGTAGATAGGGGATGCGGAGGGAAGCAGCTGTGGAATAAGGCTGAACTCTGCACTATGCACAGTTGTGCTCATAAGTTTACATACCCTGGCAAAATTTATGATTTCTTGGCCATTTTTCAGAGAATATGAATGATAATACAAAAACATTTCTTTCACTCATGGTTGGTGTTTGGCTGAAGCCATTTATTATCAATCAACTGTGTTTACTCTTTTTAAATCATAATGACAACAGAAACGACCCTGATCAAAAGTTTACATACCCTGGTGATTTTGGCCTGATAATATGTACACAAGTTGACACAAAGGGGGTTGAATGGCTATTAAAGGTAACCATCCTCACCTATATCTGTTTTCTTGTAATTAGTGTGTGTGTAAGGTCAATGGGTTTCTGGACTCCTGACAGACCCTTGCATCTTTCATCCAGTGCTGCACTGACATTTCTAAATTCTGAGTCATGGGGAAAGCAAAAGAATTGTCAAAGGATCTGCGGGAAAAGGTAGTTGAACTGTATAAAACTGGAAAGGGGTATAAAAAGATATCCAAGGAATTGAGAATGCCAATCAGCAGTGTTCAAACTCTAATCAGGAAGTGGAAAATGAGGGGTTCTGTTGAAACCAAACCTCGGTCAGGTAGACCAACAAAGATTTCAGCCACAACTGCCAGGAAAATTATTCGGGATGCAAAGAGAAACCCACAAATAACTTCAGGTGAAATACAGGACTCTCTGAAAACATGTGGTGTGGCTATTTCAAGATGCACAATAAGGAGGCACTTGAAGAAAGATGGGCTGCATGGTCGAGTCGCCAGAAGAAAGCCATTACTACGCAAATGCCAAAAGTTCAAAAGTTCATTTATTTCAGTAATGCAGCCTAAAAGGTGAAACTAATATATGAGATAGACTCATTACATGCAAAGCAAGATAGTTCAAGCCGTGATTTGTCATAATTGTGATGATTATGGCTTACAGCTCATGAAAACCCCAAATCCACAATCTCAGAAAATTAGAATATTACATGCAATCAATAAAACAAGGATTGTACATAGAACAATATCAGACCTCTGAAAAGTATAAGCATGCATATGTACTCAGTACTTGGTTTGGGTCCCTTTTGCAGCAATTACTGCCTCAATACGGCGTGGCATGGAAGCTATCAGCCTGTGGCACTGCTGAGGTGTTATGGAAGACCAGGATGCTTCAATAGCGACCTTCAGCTCTTCTGCATTGTTGGGTCTCATGTCTCTCATCTTTCTCTTGGCAATGCCCCATAGATTCTCTATGGGGTTCAGGTCAGGCGAGTTTGCTGGCCAATCAAGCACAGTAATCCCACGGTCATTGAACCAGATTTTGGTGCTTTTGGCAGTGTGGGCAGCGCCAAGTCCTGCTGGAAAAAGAAGTCAGCATCCCCATAGAGCTTGTCTGCGGAAGGAAGCATGAAGTGCTCCAAAATCTCCTGGTAGACGGCTGCGTTGACCCTGGACTTAATGAAGCACAGTGGACCAACACCAGCAGATGACATGGCTCCCCAAATCAACACAGACTGTGGAATCTTCACACTGGACTTCAAGCATCTTGCAGTGGTGCCTCTCCATTCTTCCTCCATACCCTGGGTCCTTGGTTTCCAAATGAGATGCAAAATTTTCTCTCATCAGAAAAGAGGACTTTGGACCACTGAGTTACAGACCAGGTCTGTTTTTCTTTAGCCCAGGTAAGACACTTCTGGCGTTGTTTGTTGTTCAGGAGCAGCTTGACAAGAGGAATACAACATTTGAAGCCCATGTCCAGGATCTGTCTTTGTGTGGTGGCTCTTGATGCACTGACTCCAGCCTCAGTCCACTCCTTGTGAAAGTCCCCAACACCTTTGAATGGCCTTTTCCTGACAATCCTCTCCAGGCTGTGATCATCCCTGCTGCTTGTGCACCTTTTCCTTCCACACTTTTCCCTTCCACATAACTTTCTATTAATGTGCTTTGATGCAGCACTTTGGGAACATCCAACTTATTTTGCAATTACCTTTTGAGGCTTTCCCTACTTATAAAGAGGGTCAATTATGGTTTTCTGCACAACTGTCAGGTCAGCAGTCTTTCCCATGATTGTGATTCCTACTGAACCAGACTGAGAGACCATTTAAAGGCTCAGGAACCCTTTGCAGGTGTTATGGCTTAATCAGATGATTAGAGGGGGACACTTTGAGCCGAGAATATTGCACCTTTTCACAATATTCTAATTTTCTGAGATTGTGGATTTGGGGTTTTCATGAGCTGTAAGCCATAATCATCACAATTATGACAAATCACGGCTTGAACAATCTTGCTTTGCATGTAATGAGTCTATCTCATATATTAGTTTCACCTTTTAAGTTGCATTACAGAAATAAATGAACTTTTGCACGACATTCTAATTTTTCGAGTATCACCTGTAATTATTAATGTGGAATGTATGTTGCTTGCTAAAAAAAAACATTATTTTTTATCAAGTTGTTATGTGAAAAGTTCCACTTTAAGTCCCTTTTTCGCTAATTCTTCCAACTATCAGACATTCAAAATACCAAAGCCATTAAAGAAGAGGTCCAGCCCCCCCACAAAAAATATTGCAGCTGCTGACTTTTAATATATGGACACTTACCTGTCCAGGGAGCCCGTGATGTTGGCACCCCAGCTGATCTTTGGATCTATGTCGGGTGCAGCCGCTGCCATTCCTGGTAAGGGAACCCGTCAGTGAAGCCTTTTGGCTTCACAACCGGTTCCCTACTGTACATGTGTAAAGCGAGCTACGCTTTCTAATTGGTCTGATGGCATAGGAAGAAGGAGGGGGCAAAAACAGGTCCCCATTCCCCCCTCCCCCCTGAAAGGTGCCAAATATAGCACCGGAGGAGAGACATGGATATGCGGAAGTTTCACTTTAGCATGGAATAACATTAACACACACTCGTGGAAGTATTTTACACCAGTGCAGAGAGTAATATTTTACATGTTTATCATTTATCAGGAGAGGAGACAAGAGAGGACATTTTTACTCACGCCGATTCTGGTTGAGAGGTGCTGCAATAACAGGAGCCGAGCAGAAGAACAGGAGCCAGACCAGGTCCAAAGACAGGGGCTGAGTGATGAAGGAAGAATGGTTAGTGACCTTTTACAGTAGTTGTTACTCTGGATATAATTGTAGCGTTACTCCCGTAGGAGGCACTGGATTTTTGCCCAGGTTCTTCCCTAGTGGATTATAAACCAAAATAAATCCTGCGCTTAAGTCCTCGATATATGCTGGATGACAATATGCAGCTAGCAGACTGGTCCGGTATAACCAAAAAAATGAATAAATATACTGCAGCGCATAGTCCAACTAAATGATGAAAGGGAAACCATCCACACTGTTAAACTGTAAGGATAGCAACTAAAGTGCAGCCCATCACCAGTGTCACCACCACACTTGGCTCCTTACCGGAACGCACCGACCTTCTGTTACGGAAGGTCAGTGCATGCCTTGTTAGCCTCCAGATGTAGCAATCTCTGTAGAACACTCAGAAGCTCTCAGCACCTCAGGCAATGCTCCACTACGTCCCAGTATATGGGGGTCCGGATACTGCCCTCCTCTGTTGCCTCTTCCAGCGATGTCTTCTCTCTACTTCTTCCCGGCTACATCTGGAGTCTAACAAGGCATACACTGACCTTCCGTGTGCCAAGTGTGGTGGTGACACTGGTGATGGGCTGCACTTCAGTTGCTATCCTTACAGTTTAACAGTGTGGATGGTTTCCCTTTCATCATTTAGTTGGACTATGCGCTGCAGTATATTTATTCCCTAGTGGATTGCCCTGCAGCCAGGCACACGGTCAATAACCAATCTAGGGCTGTTGTTTTTGTTGTTTTTATTTTTGGAGAACTTGGGTGAGGTTGAGGGAATTGAGTGGGATACTCCAAAAACAGAAACTATGTACAGGTTGAGGACAGTGAATTCCTTTCTGAAAAGCTGAAGCAGAAGTCCTTGCATATAGCAGACTATGGACATGGCTTGTAGTAGACACAGTTAACAGCACACAAGCTTCTTCCTTTCAGACCAGCAAGAGCAGAGTCCCTTCACAAAGAACTAGATAGACTAAGCTCTTCAGGACACCAGCTGATGTCCCCTTTAGCAAGAACACAGCTGACCTTCTAGCACAAAAGGGGTGGCAGCAGTTCAAAAGTCTCTAAGATCTCTCAGCCGTCTGTACTCCCAAAATGTCCATGGAAAGACGGTTGCCTCCTTCCAACTCCCAAGTGACACCTTTCTCCAATGATACCGGACTAGATCGTCAGCATCCAGGCCCTCAGGTCGCCCATCTGAGGCCTCATGAACAGCAAATACATGCCAGTACTGCCCTGGGGGGCAGCAAGCTCTCCAGACCGGGCTAACAGTGAACTCCTTTCTGAAAAACTGAAGCAGAAGTCCTTGTTTATAGCAGACTATGGACTTGGCTTGTAGTAGAAGCCATTAACAGCACACAAGCTTCTTCCTTTAGAGCAGCAAGAGCACAGTCACTTCACATAGAACCATTTAGACTAAACTCTTCAGGACACCAGCCAATGTCCCCTTTAGCAAACACACCGCTGACTCTCTAGCACAAAAGGAGTGACAGCAGCCCAAAAGTCTCTAAGATCTTTCAGCAGTCTGTACTCACAAAATGTCCAGGGACAGTTGGTTGCCTCCTTCCAACTTCCAACTGACACTTTTCTCCAGGGATACCGGACTAGATCTCCAGCAGACAGCCCCTTAGTCAGCTCTCTGTAGCTTCAGCATCCAGGCCCTCAGGTCATCCATCTGAGGCTTCATGAACAGCAAGCAAATGCCAGCACTGCCCTGGAGGGTAGCAAGCCCTCCAGGCTGGACTGATCCTCTCCAGGAAAAGACACTGAGCTCAGTGTGCTTAGATAATATATACAGTCTTCCAGCAGCCTTCAGGGCCCAGCTCTCCAGGACTGGCAAGGGCTGCATAAATATTTATACAGCCATCTGCATAGCTCCACACCTATAATCCAGAGAATTCTCACAGCTCACTGGAAAGCAGAGGGAGCCATCAAACTGGCAGAAGCAGAGAACACTGAGCAGACCTAAATAGTCAAAGGCAACTGTGCTGAATACAGTGAGCAACTAAATTTACCTGACACAAAATTACAACCGCACTGATTACAGTGTGACAAGCTAAATTTACCTATAAAAACACAGCTCCAACACTAAATCTACCTATAGCACCTAAATATGAGATAGATAGAATAGAATGGAATAGATAGATATGTAGCGCCCTCTACGTTAGGTAGGTGCTAGTTGAGGATTTTTGCTAGAGTAGGCAAATTTAGGCAGGCTTGGCTGCTGTCAGGCCTGTTTGTTTTTGTTCTGGGCATGGGAGCGGTTCAGGGAGTGGCTGGTGACTGTAGGTAGTGGCACTCTTTGGTTGACCCCTCCTTGCTTTTTCAGAATGTTCTGAAAAGGGGGAGTGGGGCAGAAGAGGTGGAACTACTGGGTATTTGGGAAGCCCTGACCAATCCCCAACCTGGATTGGCAGGGGGCAGGCCTTCTCAAATAGCCTGGGGCAGACCAGTCTGGGTGGAAGTCAGAGAATGGAGATGGAGTACCGAAGGCTGTCGGGAGCCTAGAGGAAGTTCCCAGTCTGGGGGGGAGGTGACCTCGGCCTGAGGCTCGGGTTTATCCAGGAGTGAGATCCTGGTGGAGAGCAAGAAGAGACAGCAGGAGAAGAGTATTGCCAGCAGGGTCTCCAGGAGGAATTCACCAGGTGTCGGTGAGTGACACAGCCCAGGGAAGTGGAGATGCACTCTGTAGCAGATTAGGAGGAAGACAGTCTGGAAGAGGTGTAGGAGAAGACTGAGACTTTGGTGTCAATGGGCAGTGTGGAGGCATTTGCAGTCAGGAGGACTGGTGAGGCTTGGAAGAGAATGGGCTGGGAGCAGTAGTCCATCAAAGACTAGCTAGCACTTCAACAAACGTTATCTACACTATAGGGACCCACGGTCCCTGCCTGCAAAAGGCGGTTACTGAGGCCTGGTCAAAGCCAAAGCAGGTCTCCCCATGTGCTCTCTAGGCCAGAAGCAAGTATTGTGCAGGAGAGAGGAACAAGGAGACGTTTGGAAAGCAAGAGTTGTGCTGGAGAAAGAAGAAGTGTATATACAGAGTGGTATATAGAGGTCCCAAGTAAAGAACTGTTGATCTGAGGGCATCCCATAATCATCACTTACCCCATCCAAGTTTAACTCCCAAATAAAAACAAAGAACAAGCCTGTTTTCTGACTTTGGATGGAAGCAAGAAATGCTTACCTAAGCTCCATCTCTGTCAAGCAATGTATACGAATCCCTCGGCCATCTGGGACTCTTCCTCCTAGTTGGCTGAGACACAGCAGTGGTGCAATTGGCTCACTCAGCTGTCAATCAAAGTCAGTTAGCTAATCAGGGGAGAGAGAGGACAGGCCCAAACAGCAGCTCCCTGTCTGAATGGACACACAGAGCTGCAGATCAGCTTGGATGCCCTCATGGCAAGCTGCTTGCTGTGGCGGCACTCGATAGGAGGGAGAGGCCAGGAGCATCAAAGAGGCACCCAAGAAGAGGAGGATCTGGGCTGCTCTCTGCAAAACCAACTGCACAGAAGAGGTAAGAATAACGTTTAATATTTTTTTTTCTTTTAAAATGAGACTTTACAATCACGTTGAGATTAAAGTAGAACTAAAGGCATTTTATTTTGTATATAGTAAGAGTGTGTTATAGACCCTATACGTTTTTGTTTTTTTTTGCCACCTGTGTTCCATTGGGGAGATTTACCTTAACTTCCTGTCCCATAAACAAAACAGGAAGTGAGAGGACGTCTATTGAGACAAAACATACGTCGGGTTGGAGGACATAGCAGTGATGTCAGCACGCCCGCCGTGGTACAGGATGATAATTTCTGAATGCCTGATGTATTCATTTTACTTGTGAGTAGAATACTGTTCGTTTAATACATTTCTTATGCTGGGAAATTACGCAATGGGTGTTTGTGTTACTCTTTTATACACATGCTTGGTTAATGATGGAGGATAATTAACAGGCCACATTATCGGGTGATCTTTTTGATGACGCATCTAACATACGGGTCTTTGAGGGGAGTGTTACCTGCATACCCACAGTGTGGGGTATTGCCCACTAATGCGTGGCTAGACCTTGTTTGGGGTCTCCTCATCTGGTAAGCATCCATTCATTATTATATGTGGTGGAGCATGGACAAGGGATCACTTGGAGCACTTTTGGACTGTAATTAACCACATGATGCCCGAAAAGACGGCTATAGCGTGGGCTTCAAATGCTGGGAGAGACTCCTTGGGACACGGATGATCACAGAGCAGGGTAAAGGTCCCTTTACCATGAGCCCTTTACCATGTGATCAGTTGTTAGCCAATCAGCTGATCACGGAAGCAAACAAAAGCTGGTTACCTGATTTTCTTTTTCTTTACACTGTCAGCATGAAGAAAAGAAGAAAGCCGCTAACAGGTTTCTGTTAGAGGAACATCGGTCCCCTTACTGCCCACCAGTGCTGCTAATCAGCGCCCTCCAGTGCTGATAATCAGTGTCCACCAGTGTCACCTACCAGTGCTCATCAGTGCTGCCAATCAGTGCCCACCAGTGCCACCTATCAGTGCTCATCAGTGCTGCCAATCAGTGCCCATGAGTGCCGCCTATCTGTGTCCATCAGTGCTGCCTATCAGTGCCGCTTATCAGTGCCACCTCTCTGTGCCGCCTATCAGGGCCCATCAGTGCCAGCTATCAGTGCCACCCATCATCACAGCCTCATTGGTGCCTCCTGATCAATGACCACCAGTGCCACCTCATCAGTGCCCATTAGTGCCACCTCATCAGTGAAGGGGAAAAATTACTTGTTTGCAAAATTTTATAACAAACTATGAAAAAGTTTTTGTTTTTTCAAAAATTTCAGTCTTTTTTTGTTTGTTTAGCAAAAGATAAAAACCCCAATGGTGATTAAATAACACCAAAAGAAATCTCTATTTGTGGGGGGAAAATGATAAAAATGCCATACGGGTAGTGTTACATGACCGTGCAATTGTCATTCAAAGTGCGCTGAAAGCTGAATAGCAAGCTGTAGGCAAGTGGTTAAGCACATGTGGGGCACTTGTGTCACCACCAGTATTTGGACTGGGGATTCCTCTGTCTATATCATTCACCAGTTTTATGCCACATTTGAAGATTTGGCATTTTGAATGAACATTATTTGCATTTTTATGCTTTGCACAGAATAATTGAAAATATCCAATCTGTATACCTCACTTGGCACTTTATAGAATATCATCATCTATGAATGCACATGTTTACAGCATTACATGTACAGTATCTCACAAAAGTGAGTACACCCCTCACATTTTTGTAAATATTTTATTCTATCTTTTCATGTGACAACACTGAAGAAATGACACTTTGCTACAATGTAAAGTAGTGAGTGTACAGCTTGTATAACAGTGTAAATTTGCTATCCCCTCAAGATGACTCAACACACAGTCATTAATGTCTAAACCGCTGGCAACAAAAGTGAGTACACCCCTAAGTGAAAATGTCCCAATTGAGCCCAATTAGCCATTTTCCCTCCCCGGTGTCATATGACTCGTTAGTGTTACAAAGTCTCAGGTGTGAATGGGGAGCAGGTGTGTTAAATTTGGTGTTATTGCTCTCACTCTCTCATACTGGTCACTGGAGGTTCAACATGGCAACTCATGGCAAAGAACTCTCTGAGGATCTGAAAAAAAGAATTGTTGCTCTACGTAAAGATGGTCTAGGCCAGGGGTAGGAAAC
>BLSH010142156.1:432805-453507 GCA_018402905.1 Glandirana rugosa | reverse complement strand
GGAGAGGCGTGGCTAGCCACGTCACACTCTCCTCTCTCCCCCCTCCTTTCTACACACGTCACGACACCCGCTACATGGGTGAGCATGGATGGATGGCTAGGTGAGTACGGTTGGGTGGGTGAGCATGGGATGGATGGATGGGTGAGCATGGGATGGATGGGTGGGTGAGCATGGGATGGATGGGTGAGCATGGATGGGTGGGTGAGCATGGATGAATGGGTGAGCATGGCTGTGTGAGGATGGATGGATTGATGGATGGGTGGCTGAGCATGGATGGACTAAAAATGGGGGGGTGTGGATGGATGGGGTGGATGGCTGGGTGGGTGTTTGATGGATCGTGGGGTTGCTGTCATTTAGCAGTGCTGTGGGCATTACACATCGCCCACAGCACTGCACACATCTTTCCTCCCCCCTCTCTCCTCTCACACTGCACCGATCGGTGCGGAGAGGAGAGAGAAAAGCCGGCTTGTTGACATGTGATCTCGCCGTCATTCCCGTGTGTGCGCCCCAGGGGGCGCGCGGGAAGCGAGATTCTGGAGGACGTCTATGGACGTCCTGTCAGAATAACCCGACCGCGCTGTGGACGTCTTTTGTCTATAGCGCGGTCGGGAAGTGGTTAATACACATATTGCACATTGATTTAACTATTGATTATATATCGCTGCAATTCAGATTGTATCTACTATAGAAGGATTGAGTATATTGCTTTTTTTCTAGCAGCTACAGTATCTCACAAAAATGAGCACACCCCTCACATTTATGTAAATATTTTATTCTATCTTTTCATGTGACAACACTGAAGAAATGACACTTTGCTACAATGTAAAGTAGTGAGTGTACAGCTTGTATAACAGTGTAAATTTACTGTACCCTCAAAATAACTCAACACACAGCCATTAATGTCTAAACTGCTGGCAACAAAAGTGAGACAGGATGAAAAAGGACAGAAAAAGGACAGAAAAAGGGATGAAGACAGGAGGTGACGGAGGGATAAAGTGATGGAGACAGGAGGTGACGGAGTGATGGAGACAGGAGGTCATGGTGATTGAGTGATGGAGACGGGAGGTCTTTAGAATCTTCAGAACTGGGGACATCATTTCTGGTGATCCTGATGGCTACCCAGAAAAGTTTTCAGGGATCGCCTGAAGTCTTGGAGGCGAATATGACAGTAGGTGATGAGGGAGCTGGAGGGCAGGAGGTCTTGGGAGGAGCGAAGAATATATGCATAGTATTTATGTTTGTGATATCTAACTGTTTGTTCTTTATTATTCATTGTTACAGTAGACCAGTGGTTCTCAACTCCGGTCCTCGGGACCCCCCAACAGGCCAGGTTTGCAGGATAACTGAAATTCATCCCAGGTGATATCATTTGCTGCTCAGTGATTGCAGTATTCTAGTCTGCATCTCCCCAAGGTAATACTTAAAATCTGGCCTGTTGTGGGTCCTGAGGACCGGAGTTGAGAACCACTGCAGTAGACACACAGACACCAAATATAAAAAATATATACATCCTTCTGTAAGAAAGACTCCTGAGGAAGCAGTGATATTCCATAAATCTGCGAAACATGTAGTGTCTACAGAAAATTGTATAAGTATTTCCAACAATCAATTGTATAGATGTCTGTATCTATGGTCTGTGTTATTTTTTAAAGATTTGCACATATGTATCCTCACCTTTCCCCCCAATTTTTAAATAATTGTAATAAAGATGGATTTATATATTTTTTAAAAAACTTGGCTGTGGGGGCGCATGCGCGATGCGGAGCTGAGCAGCCGCGCCTGATCGGAGCTCCGCCGGACTCAACCCGCTCTAATCACCCTGCGGGCGTGCAGAACAACATCTCCGGCCGAATCTCACAGATATTGTGGGGGACAGCCTGTGCATGCCTGCGGGCAAGAAGAAAACCCCAAAAAAACAGCCACAGCCACGCAACTTAACTCAGTACCTGCTCCGCTCAGCACTGAAGAACAGCATGGCTCAAAATGGTGGCAAGGCCCAGGCCTCTTCCGGATCTCCAGGACTCCAGATGTTGCCTACAAATAACAGTGAGTACTCTCCACATCTCACTAAAGAGGATTTAGATGCCAGCCTCACACTAATGTATGAGAAGTTAGCTGACAAATTCCAGACTGAGATATCTAAGGCAACTACTGCTCTCACACATGAAATATCAGCCCTGGGTAGCAGAACAGATGTGCTAGAGACAAAGCACGACGAACTCACATTAGCTCATAATGATCTCAGAAGAGAGTATGAGACCCTCTCAGACAACTTCGCATTTATGCAAACGCAGTTAGAGGACCTGGAGAATAGAAACAGACGTCAGAATTTACGCATCCGCGGTGTGCCAGAGACCACTACTGATTTGATGCCAGCTGCCCTAAAAATTTTTCAAAAATTGCTCCCGGATAAAAACATCAACGACTTCAAATGTGATAGAATTCACAGGGCCCTCAGACCAAAACCCCCTTCTGATAAACCTCCCAGGGATATAGTAATGTGCATGAAGGATTTCCTTATCAAAGAGGATATCATGAGAGCATCTAGAAACACTTCCAACATTGATTTAGATGGCGCCAAAATACAGATTTTCCCTGACATATCACAGGCGACCCTAGAAAGAAGGCGCAAAATGAAGGAAATCACTTCTGTCCTGCAGAGCGCTAGAATAAGATACAGATGGGGATTCCCTTTCAAACTTACTGTACCACATAATGGAACAACTTATACTGTCTTTAACCTAGAAGAAGGAAAGAATCTACTCGTTAAATTGGGCCTCCTTGATCAAATCCACCCTCAGGCCCCCTCAACTACACCTAGACCTTCTCCTATATGGAACACTCCAGCAGCTAGAGGAGTTCAGAGGAGATGGCGACAACCTTTTAGGGACTCAGAAGCTTAAATCTATGGTTCATCCCTTGCTTCTCACATAGATATTTCTATAACATTTATTAAAGTCTCAAATCCACCCGGATTTTCCACTAAATTCAAGATATATCGTCACAATAAAATGGAGCATTTCAGAGATTTTAATTCTCTTTATGTTGTACAGTTGTTCTAAATTTGGACACTAGATGCCGCCATAGCTACATTCTCAACCACAGCTGCACTGTCTCTGACTCTACTCTACAATGTTTTCCTCAAAATGCTTCATTCTCACAAAGGGCTAATACAATATGTTATACGTTCGGATATTCGGCTCCTCACTAATCCTAAGATCAATTGTATAGCCCACTCCATTAAAACAGTGCCTTTCCTCCCTTTTACTCATGAGACTTCCACATAGTTTATGTGTCTGAATATAGGAGACTTTTTCTTTTTTTTTTCTTTTTTTTTCACTCGCATCAACGGTCATTCATTATCTTGGTCACTAGATGTCGCTATTTCTTTAATTTTCATTTAATTCTGGAACAATGTACTCCACACAGGCTTATGAAAACACTTTTTCATTTATGACCAAGTATTAATCCTATTTTACTATAGATTTCAATAGATGCTTTACCAAATAACACATTTCTCCGGACTTGTCTCTCTAATCCTGAAAAACTGCCTTATCATTGCAATTACCTCATCCTTATGAGTTCAAAAGTGATTGTACGATGTTTGAGGTTTTGACTACCGGTTACTTTTGCTTACTGTGTTTAGAAAAGTATCCCCACCTACTGTCCTTTTTTTTTCTATTTTTTTTCTACATTCTGTCTCTTTTATCATATATATTTATAAGAATAAGAGCGGTTCTACCAGCGCATGATTGTTTCCCCCACTCGACCCGGTCTCCCACTCTTGCCGGCGATGTCCATTGCGGGCCAGGTTTGCCTTGCGGCGGGCATGTTGGTGTGCGGTGGCTGTCCGGGCCGATTCGTGGACGTTTGTCCACAGTTAGCAGATGTATTTTGGCCCGTTCTTCCTTTTTCAGGGACGGACCCCTGGTTTACTTGTTCTGTTCTTTTTTTCAGTTATATGTTTTGTTTTTCAATGTTATATGGAAGGTTTAACTGGGTTTTCCTCATACACACACTATACTACTCTTTTTGCAGGATCAACAGAAAACCAAAGTCACATTATATGGTACAATCTGTTTTCTATCATGTATACGGTCTTTTTAAAGACATTCAACGCCAACTTAAACTAATTATTCTACTCCCCTCTTTACTCCTCAGGAAATCACACAAAGAATACTCTCCTTTGACTAGATTACTCATCTCCACTAGGATGCGCTCACTCGCACTATCCACTCTCCTACATAGCAACTCACAAACCAAATATGACTCTGAAAGTCATCTCACATAATGTCCAGGGTTTTAATTCTCCTCATAAAAGAAAAAAAGCTTTCCGTCACTACAAAAGATTAGGCGCTGATATCATTATGATTCAGGAAACCCACTTCTCAACTGACAAACATCCCCAGTATTTTGACAAATCCTACCAACAACATTATTTTACCTCTTACACTAACAAAACCAGAGGAGTTGCAGTGTTTATCCGCAATTCAATAATATTTGATATCCAAAATATATATAGAGACCCCAATAGCAGATATATAATTCTAAAAGGAAGCATAAACAGAAAAGCAATCACTATCGCTTCCATTTACGCCCCGAACGAATCTCATGCAACCTTTTTCAAAGATTTTTTTGACAAATTAAGTAAATTTTCTTCCTCTCACCTTATAATAGGAGGAGATTTTAACCTTTCCTCCAACCCTATCCTAGACAGAAGTTCCCATACACCCTCATCTAAAGCATTCCCGAAATCTTTATCAAGATCATTAAATGATTTTCAATTAATCGATACCTGGAGAGCCCATAATATTGGTAGTAAGGCCTTTACATTTTATTCACATCCCCACAAAAGTTACGCTAGACTGCTCCCCCAAAGCTGAGATACACCCCTGCCCATGGTCAGACCATCTTATTGTATCTTTTGACACATCCAATATAGGCCTAGAACATACAATATATAATTGGCGCCTAAACGATTCCTTACTTTCCAACCCCACCATTAGAGATCAAATAGATATCCATATCAAAGATTACTTTGTCACAAATAACACAGAGGATATTTCCCCACAATCGATCTGGGTCGCCCATAAAGCAGTGATCAGAGGACAGTGCATAAAAATTGCTTCAAATATCAAAAAAACAAGGACTAGAAATATTAAGGAACTCACCTTTGACCTCCAAACCCTATATAATAAACTCGGGCACTCAACAGACCCATATATAACCTCACAAATCCAAGAAAAAAGAAAAGAACTAGACTCCCTACTATCCTTAGACACGGAAAAAACTCTTAGATTTTCTAAATCTAAATTCCTACTTCAAAGTAACTCCATGTCTACAATGTTCGCCAGAAAACTTAACCAACATAGTAAACCCACTCACCTCTATAAACTGAAAGACCCAAAAAATAGGCTAACTTCCCACCCACAGGATGTCATGGAGATCTTCACAAAATTTTACAAAGACCTCCTCTCACCCCCAACCTCTCAACCAAATCCAGAAGCTCTAAGTTGGCTTGACAAAATCCAAATCCCATCTCTCTCAACAACACAAATAGAATCTCTTAGTAACCCCATTACAGAAGATGAAATTAATATTATCATTAAAAGTCTAAAAACTTCCACAGCACCTGGCCCAGATGGATATTCTACATCTTATTATAAAAAATTCTCTCATTTACTCACCCCCTGGCTTACTAATCTCTTTAACCACATCATACAAGGTGGTCAGTTCCCAAAAGAAATGTTGATGGCAAACATGTCCCTTATCCCAAAACCCGATAAGGACCATACTCAACCCCAAAACTATAGACCGATATCGGTACTGAATAACGACATAAAGATTTTTGGCAAACTCCTAGCCAACAGATTAGCATCTGTTATCACCTCGGTAGTAAACTCTGACCAAACGGGTTTCATACCAAGTAGACAGTTAACAGACAACATCAGATTAGTTTCCAATATCATCCAAGATGCCAACCTAAAACATAAATCCACTTACCTCCTTAGCCTCGATATTCATAAAGCATTCGATAGCGTCAACTGGTCATATTTACTAAAACTTCTCCCTAAGTTCGGTATCCCTGATAAATTTATACAAGGTTTTGCTGCTCTTTACCACTCCCTACAGACACGAGTTAAAATTCCAGGATGTAATTCCAAATTCTTCCCAGTGGGACGGGGAACAAGACAGGGCTGCCCCCTTTCTCCCCTACTTTTTGCTCTTGCGCTTGAACCTTTAGCCATTGCTGTAAGAAACAACAATAATATCCAAGGCTATAAAGTAGGATCCACAGAATTTAAAATATCCATGTATGCGGATGATGTCCTGTTATTTCTAACAAACCCAATAAACTCTATCTCTGCTCTTGAATCAGAGCTTAAAATTTTCCATGAGCTCTCAGGCCTAGGAGTAAACCTCAACAAATGCTCAATTATGGGGATAAATACAGAACCAAACTTAATACCCGAAATTAAAAGTTTCAACCTGAAATGGAGCCCAGAAGGTTTTAGATACTTGGGCATTAACATTACTCCCTCCTATAATACTCTTGCCATTAATAACTACAACCCCCTATTCAACAAAATTTCAAAAATAATCAAATCCTGGTCATCTTTTCATATAACATTCTTAGGTAGGTTGTGTGCAATAAAAATGATCATCCTCCCCAAGTTATTATTTATTTTCCGCGCCCTTCCTGCCGCAATACCAAAAAGTAAAATCTCACAAATACAAAGACTTATAAATAGCTTTATTTGGTCTAACAAAAAACCAAGATGCAGCAATGAAGTGTTATTCAGACCACATACTCATGGCGGTTATGGCCTTCCTGATTTGTGGCACTACTACCTTTCAGCTAAATTCACACAAATTATACAATGGTATGATAAAGCCGAGCAGATCCCCTGGATAAAATTTGAACGTTTAACTGTTCATCCATACTTTCTAGAAGGTCTGATGTGGTCCCCGGCAATCCGACACACCATGCTTGCTAAACATAATAAAATTGTCTCCCACTCACTACAATTATGGTCTAAATATGGTCACACCCTGTGCCCCCCATCTAATCCTCATTTACTAGCCTCTTTCCTAGGCGACCCTCGCTTACCACATGCACTTGAAAACCCCTCATCTTTCCATATCTGGATCGATTTAAAACTTACCAGCTTACATGCCCTATCCACTCTATCAATTTTCAACACATTTGATACCCTACAAAACAAATTCAAAATACACCAATCTGAAACTCATAACTATCTTACTATTAAAAACTTTTACTCTAAGTACTATGCCCTTACAACACCACCCATAGGTAACATTATGGAGAATTTATGCATGACTTCCCCAAGACAAAAAGGTCAGATCTCAACTCTATATAACCACTTTAAAATTCTGGCCACATCCACTAAAACCAAATACATGGACCACTGGGAGACAGACCTTGACTGCACTTTCTCGCTCAAAGAATGGTCAATCATGATCGCTAACCTAAACAAATGCTCACGCTCATCCTCACTAAAAGAAACTCCACTTAAAGTTTTCACCAGATGGTACATGACACCATCCAAAATCCACATATTCTACCCTAACATCTCCCCCTGTTGCTTTAGAGGCTGCCTGGACCAAGGCACAATCGTACACATATTTTGGGAGTGCAAATTGCTGAAACCTATTTGGACGTCAGTAAATCGCATTATTGATACAATTGCCAACAAACACATCATCTTAAAACCACAATGCTGCCTCCTATTCTGCACATTTCCTGACCTTGACAAATCCCAGAATAACCTAGCCCATACTCTCTGTGGTGCTACACTTTGGATGATTGCTTTTAACTGGAAATCACCTACACTCATATGGCAACAAGTTGTAAACAGAATGCACATGATTAAATCTATAGAAAACATTTACCATATCTTAAAAGACTCTGTGTATATTTTTAAGAAAAAATGGGATCAATGGGACCGCATTAATATGTAACTGAGCATATTTCCACTTTGATTTATATACTGCATTTATATATCCCTGACAATTTTATTGTACCCATATCAATATTGTACCATCTTTTTTCTCGATATGTATGCAATATGCCTTTTGTTAATCTTTGTATACAACCTTCCAATAAAAAAAGTTTGTAAACAAAAAAATAAAAAACTTGGCTGTATTGAATGTTTACGGTACCATTAAAGTCCAAACTCTATGCCTCAACAAGGGTGAGCCATAGCCACCTCCTCCTTCTTTCATGTACAATTTTTTCGGACGTAGGTACCATCGTTTATTAACGAATATCTATGGCACTTTGAATATTATATTTTGGTGGGTAACACACCTGGAGGCAGTCCCCCTTCTGTGCCTTTTACTTTGTGATACAATAATAATATATATTTTTTCTTGGCCCAACTACTAATCCAGGGGCTACCTGGTCTTTCTTCCTCCTTTTGAGATTGACCATACATCAGAATGGACCTTCATGGTACAGCATGGGCTGGGTTTATGTCTCAGATAGGAACAGGATGTATTAAAAGCACTAAGAAAAGTGACGACGACCTAGCCATGTACTTGGGCAAAATTAAGATATTGCTCAAAAGAAAATCGCATTTATATTGGCATACCAAATTTTTCCAACACTATATCAGTGAGGATGTAAAGCCACAGGGTTTACGCCTCCATACATTTCCAACTATAAAAAACCCCACAGAAGAATTTAAAAACTGTGGGAAAATACCTTGACCCAATGTAGTAAAGAGTTAATGACTCTGTTAGTCAATCGGTATACCAAAGACATGCAAATATTGGATGAAGAAATAGAAACCCTTAGGCCCCATTCACACAGGGGCGACTGTCGCTCCGACTTGAGTAGCCTCAAGTTGCCCCAGGTTGCTTGACATCTGAAATCCCATTGAAATGAATGGGAGCCGTCTTAAAGTGGTAGTAAACCCTCCTATCATTTTCAGCCAAGGAAGCTGCCATCTTGGCCTCTGTTTAATCTACAACTGCCATGATGCTGCACATGTGATCAGCTATGACACCAGCCATTGGATGGTTTGGCAGTTTGGTTTAGAGCACAACCAATGGGAGTGTTACATTTCCGGCACATGCTGGAAATGTGACTGGTTTTTAACCTGTTAAATGCATGGGTTTACTACCGCTTTAACCACTTCAGCCCCGGAAGGATTTGCCCCCTTCCTGACTAGAGCCCTTTTTGCGATTCGGCGCTGCGTCGCTTTAACTGAAAATTGCGCGGTCGTGCGACGTTGTACCCAAACGAAATTTGCATCCTTTTTTTCTCACAAATAGAGCTTTCTTTTGGTGGTATTTGATCACCGCTGCGTCATTTCTGATCACCGCTATAAACAAAAGAAGAGCGACAATTTTGCAAAAAAACCCAAATTTCTTACTTTTTGCTAAAATACAAATAAAAAAAAAAATATAAAAAAACATTTTTTTTCATCGGTTTTGGCCGATTTATATTCTTCCTCATATTTGTGATAAAAAAAATCGCAATCGGCGTTTATTGGTTTGTGCAAACGTTGCCGCGTTTACGGATGATGAGAATTAATTTCTGGGGTTTTTATTTATTTTTTACTAGTAATGGTGGCGATCTGCGTTTTTTAGCGGTACTGCGATATTGGGGCAGACATGTTGGACCATTTTGACACTTTTTTGGGACCATTGGCATTTATACAGCGATCAGTGCTATAAAAATGCACTGATTACTGTGTAAATGCCATTGGCAGTGAAGGGGTTAACCTGCAGGGGGCGCTCTAAGGGTTAACTGTGTTCCCTGGGCGTGTTCTAACTGTATGTGGGCTGCCCTAGCTGGGGAAGGGAAGTGATCACAGCTTCCATGTAGAGGAAGGCTGTGATCACAGCCCTTCCCCCTCTCGCAGAACGGAGGTCCGTGTTTACTTACACGGACCTCCGTTCTTTCACTCCGGGGGGGGCATCGCGGGTAGCTGGCGGAGATTGACTCCACTGCACCCGCTCCCTGGCCCTCCCCGGACACAGTGGGCGCGCCTCCGGCGGCGCACGCGCGCTCACAGTGCGCGATCTGCCAGCCGCTGTCATATGCCGTCAGATGCCGATCGGCGGTCGGCAAGTGGTTAATGTACACTACTAAGTCGCTCCGACTTCAGAAAAAAGTACCTGCGCGACTCAAGGCAAATTCTATCCGACTTGTGCCCATAGAAATGAATGGAAGTCGCCTCCAAGTCGGATCCCCATGTTAATGCAAGCGACTTTACAGTGAAAAGAATAGAATTTATGTTTGTTGCTGAAAGTCGCGCTGCAATTGCCTAGAAAATTCGCGCCAGGTCGGATCGCCCCTGTGTGAATGGGACCTAAATGACCAATATAAACATGTCTTGGAAGTTTCCACTTTTCCATCTAAATGGAAAGAAATACCATTAAAGTCCAAACTCTATGCCTCAACAAGGGTGAGCCCTAGCCACCCCCTCCTTCTTTCATGTACAATTTTTTCAGACGTAGGTACCATCGTTTATTAACTAATATCTATGGCACTTTGATTTATAATACGCTGGATGGTAAATACAACACATTCTTTATTCAATTTGATGACACCAATGCACAGGATGGTGAGCTGTAGGTATAAACATTTTTATCTGAGATCTGAAAGTTATTTCAAAGGTTCCTTTGGGGTAAAAAGTTTGAGACATCCCAATGTTTTTTGCATAGGAGTCACTGAAGCTGTAAATCTGCCCATACACATATAGATTTTTCCCCTTCCACCCACATATTAAAAAATAGAACAGATTCCTCCATGCACAATACACAACATAGATGGACGAATCTCCTGCTGATGATGTTGTATTTGAAAGTTGACACACCAGCTGTTAAAATGCCAGAATATTGCCTGCATGTGACTGGGTTCAGGAATTGTTTGGCTGGAAATTTTTCAATCAAGGGATGCTGGACAGGAGGCAGCTGACAGGGCCACCCACTGAGTGGATTTCAGCTGCTTCATCAGGATCTGACCTAAATTCTCTCTGTGTATCTCCAGCATAGTCTCTGGTCAGCTTGGCTGTTTTTTTCATCAAAACATTTTAATACAATTAGTAATGTTTTTAATGATTTTGTTTGTTTTTACATGAAAAAATAGCCGATAAAAATATATCTTTTTTCAATTGGAAATAACTTTTTGACAAATTATGAGCAGGAAATATACTTTGCAGAACAAAATTGGTAGATTTGATTTATAAAAACACTAAGGAGTCTGTTTAATAATGTTTTAACCCAAGATTTACACAACTTTCATCCAAGATTAATTTCATTTTTATAACTGGATTGATGAATTAGAATTTATGGGAATCCCGGATGAAAGACATATGAATCTTGGGTGAAAACATTTATAATTAGATCCCCTAGGGTCTTAATATCATTGTAAATGATCACATTGTAAGACAACCCATTCAGTTTAAAATTAAAATTATAGGCAAAACATTTTTGTATAGATATCAGTGGCGGCTGGTATTTTCTTTTGGGGGGGCTGGCAAACAACTACCCGCCCCCAGGCAGCCGGCAGCACTTAACCACCCCCCCCGCCTGCCATCTGCCGGTTGTAGGGTTGCCACATCATCCCTTTAATCCAGGACACATATGAATTACACAGGTTGTTCTAAGGCTAATTTAATGCTGATAAGGCGCCAAGTGAGTTTAATTACCACCTTAATCAGCCACAGAACCTGGGTAATTAATATGTGTCCTGGATTAAAGGGATGATGTTGCAACCCTAGCCGGTTGGCACTTACCCCATCAAGGTGGCGGGTGGCTGGCAGCGGGCAGCGCCTCCTCTGCTCCTTGGCTCCTGCTCTATCTTCTCTTCCATCACTGCGGCTTCCGTGCGTCTCCTCCTTTTAAGCATCCAATAGGATCGCCTGTCCTTTCAGCCAATCGGGTGAAGGGTCTCAGACCCACTTCCTGATTGGCCGGGATTGTTCTGAGCTGCATAAGAGCTGGGGGGAGGAGAAGCAGCAGCACACTGAACTTTCCAGTGAATGGCTGTGCAGCGGGGGATGTCAGGACAAGTCTGATCATTGGAGGAGAGCAGGCTGAGTTCCCAGCACAGCTCAAGGACTGGCCAAAATGTGTTCTCATGCGTAGTGTGGTCAGTTTTTAATAGGAAAGCAGAGGGGCTGGCAAGAACACCAGTGATTTCACACAAAGGAAGCAATACATAGAGAACAGTAGACTTTCTCATACAATACACGGTACAGCAATCACATATCAGGAATATGAAATGATGAGGTAACAAAACCTTTAAGGTCCTGGAGGTGAGCCTGAGGGACATGATGATGGATCTAGAGATCAGGAGGTCCTGCGAGGAGCAGAGAAGATGATGGGGGTGATATTTTGAGATGCTTTCTCTAGGATTTGATTTACTAAATATTATTTGCGGCCTTTTGGAGAATTCAGGGGGCTGTGCTTGAGTTCCTGTATTTGAAGTAAGTTGACCATCACTGTAAACTTCCATCTTTAAAGGGGAGTTCCACCCAAAAGTGGAACTTCCACTTTAACCCCTCCAGGTCCGCGCTATTGCCGAAATACGGCTCCAGCGCGGACCTGAAATGCCGGGAGGACGTCCATGGACGTCCTCCCACTGCGCATGCTCCCGCGCGCCCCCTGGAGGCAGCGGCGGCGCGCGAGCATGCCCGCGGGTCGGGCGGACTCGATGTCCGCCCGAGACCCGCGATCACTTTCAAGAGCCTCAGAACGGGGAACCGCCGTTGTAAACACGGCGGTTCCCCGTTCTTTGACAGGGGACATAGCAGATCTACTGATCCCTGTCACTGGGATCAGTTAGATCTGTTATGTCCCGACCAGCCCTGCCCCCCCACAGTTAGAACACACCCAGGGAACATATTTAACCCCTACACTGCCCCCTGCAGGTTAACCCCTTCACTGCCAATGACATTTATACAGTAATCAGTGGACATTTAAATTTCTGATCGCTGAATAAATGTCATTGGTCCCAAAAAAGTGTCAAAATGTTCCGACATGTCCCCCCCCAATATCGCAGTCCCGATAAAAATCACAGATCGCCGCCATTACCAGTAAAAAAAAAAATAAATAATAAAAACGCCATAAATCAATTCCCAGTTTGTAGACGCGATAACTTTTGCGCAAACCAATCAATATACGCCGATTGCGATTTTTTTTTTTTTTCCCAAAAATATGTAGAAGAATATATGTCGGCCAAAACCGATGAATAATTTTTTTAATGGATTTGTATTTTAGCAAAAAGTAAAAAATATTGTTCTTTTTTGCAAAATTGTCGCTCATTTTTTGTTTATAGCGGCGATCAGAAATGACGCAGAGGGGATCAAATACCACCAAAAGAAAGCTCTATTTGTGGGAAAAAAAGGACGCAAATTTTATTTGGGTACAACGTCGCACGACTGCGCAATTGTCATTCAAAATGCGACAGCGCAGAAAGCCAAAAATTGGTCTGGGCAGGAGGGGGGTTTAAGTGCCCAGTAAGGAAGGGGTTAAGTACTGGTAACCCCCTCACATTTGGAATGTGTTTTTTTGTGGGGGGGAGCGGGTACCTCGTTTTCACAGGTACCCAGCTCCCACTTCCTCTCAGGTGAGTGTCTGTTTATTAGAAGTCAGCAGCTACACTTTTTGTAACTCTATAACTTAGGGTTCCTCTAGTGGTGGGGATGTGTTAAAATTCCTTGTGGCAAGGTGTTGCTACTGTTTCACTTCAACCTCTCCCATATATAAAAGACAATCATAAATATTGCAATACTCAAGCTGCATAATCAATACAATAATGAAATATCTTATAATTATATCGAGAAGGATGCTTGGAGTAAAGGATCAAATCTTGATGCAAGTAAAAACGTTTTTGTGAAATAAATAATCGTCTCAGGTGCAAATGCTTCAAGTAAAAGTACAAATAGTGGTGATAAAAGGCATAGAAATAGTATCTGTGAAATGGCTGTGATCAATAAACTCAAATTGCATAAAAGTCCACTTTCAAATAAAACAATGGTAGTGACAAAAAGCGACTTGTGCTCCAAGTGTCCGTTTAAAACATTTCGTGCTTTGTTCGTGTAAAGAGAGCCTCTTTTTTCAGGGGGGATAGGTATATTATCCCCAAAGAAATTCCTCTAGACCAGGGATAAGCAATTAGTGGACCTCCAGCTGTTGCAAAACTACAAGTCCCATCATCCCTCTGCCTCTGGGTTTTATACTTGTGGCTGTCAGAGGCTTGCTATGCCTCATGGGACTTGTAGTTCTGCAACATCTGGAGGTCCGCTAATTGCATATCCCTGCTCTAGACGGTGCTCCCCTGTGATAAGTGCTCTCAGAACTCTCACCTCTGTATATCAGAATATGTGCACATCAAGGTATCTTTTGGACTTCGCTCTCCAGTTCCACACCTCCTTTCCTGCTACTCCTTACGTGGTTGGACGATCGTTTCAACCGATCGGTCGTCAGTCTCCTTCTATGAGTTTAGACCTCCATTTATCTCAGATGTAAGAGAAGAGAAAAGAGGCTTCCATGGTGTAGTACGTTTTTAAGATCCAAATTTTTTTATTTTTTATTTTTAAGATCCAAATTTTTATTTAAAGCCAAACATACATAAGGTTAAGATCGCTTTAAAAACATGCAGCAAGGGTCAGAGCACCTCTCGCTGTGTATCCAGCAACGTGTTTGCAGCCTACGCGTTACGTCACGTGACTTCTTCAGGGCTGCTGGATTGGTTAGAATAAGTGTTATTTATATGTAGAGGACCGGACATTGTCCGGCGGCCATTTTGTTGTAGTCCTCGTGCCGCGCATGCGTCGCGGCCATTTTGTTATTGATATGTGCATCACCACCTCTGCTGACACTTGTTAATAGTGGGGGCCGGGTCACAGCCGATGGCTCAACCAATTGTGTCGCGTCTTTGATATGCGGGGTGGGAGCAGAGACAATGTTGGGCTACGATCTTAATTAATGATAATTATATATTATTTGCAGGGTGGAAAAAAGATGAATGCCGTAAGGGACGATTTTTAACTCACTTAAGAAGACCACTTAGCCTACTCATCTTTTTTCCACCCTGCAAATAATCTTGATCTTGGTTTTCTGATAACAATATACTGTATCCCAATACATTACACTGGATTTGTTTATTAGGCATTCATTCCTAAAGACAATCATTGTGTTCTGCCAGCCTGGAAGGCTCCATGAACACAATAGTGCTGCGGGAGGGACTGTGTTGATGGGGGAATTGAGCGATTTTCTTTCATTCCCCAATTGGTGGAGGGAAAAAAAATTGCATAATCTATAGCCTGCTTAATACAAACCGTTCTTGACTGTAACCTACATAAGAACCAACCCAGTTGAGGCCTTGTTGAATAAACCATCTTTGGTCCCACCATGCAGAACAGCCAAAGTAAACGGCTTCTTCTTTAATTCCACCAAACTATTGCCCACTCCTAGAGATGCGATTCTTTGAACTTCCAGGAAAAATCACCTAAATGTTACAATGATCAACAAAATATTTACTACCATTTCAGAGGGCAAATACAGTCAATTTGTCAAAATACAGACCCCACAGATAAATGACTCCCACCCTGATCAGAGAGTGTTGGGTTCGGTGGTCCCAGGGATGGGGGGCTTCCTGTGCTTAGAATCCCCTACCCACTTCCTCCCCTTTTCTCTATTTCCATCTCCACTACTTTTTTCCTTTTTTCTTCTTTTTCTCTTAAATGTCTTCCCTTTTTTTTCTCTAAGGCCTTGTTACATTGTTCAATGCATTTTGTTCTTCCTTTTTTTTTAGTGACTTTGCAAAATGCCCACATAGAACTTATGTGCAGCCTGCAGTGAATTTACTTCAGTCACCCCTCACTTTTTTATATATATTTTGCTATACAAACATTTTCTTGCTGACCTGTAGTATCTTGACTTCTTCATTATGTGGTTATGCAGTTTACATTTGTTGATGTACGCATTTTGGTTTTCACAACCGGGCCTTCAAACCTTTAGATTGGGGGTCCCCAAATTTTCTAAACAGAGGGCCAGTTTATTGTCTTTCAGACATTAGAGGGGGTGGACTGTGGTCCCCCGGGAGTAGAAAATGCCCCAGGATCAGTAAGAGTAAACAGTGCCTCTGACTTGGTGGTCAGTGGGAGTAAATAAAACAGACATAGAACCACTGGTCAGTAGGGGTGTGAATAGTGCCCTGTCGTTGGTATTGGAGGAATAATGCCTCATCGTTGTTGTCATTGAGAGGAATAGTGCCCCATTATTGGTGTCAGCAGGAGGAATAGTGCCCCTTTGCTGGTTTCATTGAGAGGAATAGTGTCCCATCATTGGTGTCTTTGAAAGGAATAGTGCCCCATTGTTGGTGTCATTGGGAGGAATAGTGCCCATTGTTGGTGTCATTGGGCGGAATAGTGCCCCATTGTTGGTGTAATTGGAAGGAATAGTGCCCCATTGTTGGTGTCATTGAAAGGAATAGTGCCCCATCGTTGGTGTCATTGGGAGGAATAGTGCCTCATTGCTAGTGTCATTGGGAAGAATAGTGCCCCATCACTGGTGCCATTGGGAGGAATAGTACCCCATTGTTTGGGTCATTGGGATTAATAGTGCCCCATCATTTGTGTCATTAGGAGGAATAGTGCCCCATTGCTAGTGTCATTGGGAGGAATAGTGCTCCATTGCTGGTGTCATTGGGATTAATAGTGCCCCATCGTTGGTATCATTGGAAGGAATAGTGCCCCATTGCTGATTTCATTGGGATTAATAGTGCCCCATCGTTGGTGTCTTTGGGAGAAATAGTGCCCCATTGCTGGTGTCATTGGGAGGAATAGTGCCCCATCGTTGGTGTCATTAAGAGGAATAGTGCCCCATTATTGGTGTCATTGGGAGGAATAGTGCCCCATTATTGGTGTCATTGGGAGGAATAGTGCCCCATTATTGGTGTCATTGGGAGGAATAGCATCCCATTGCTGATGACAGTAGGAGGAATGGTGCCCTGAGGGCTGGATAAAGGCAAGCTAAGGGCTGCATTCAGCCCATGGGCCGCATTTTGGAGACCACTGCTTTAGATAGCACTCTTTGAGAATTGGCCCCTTCAGCTATGTAATGTTTTATGCACATTGCATATATATTATTGCTCTCAGTTTATACTTCTGCTTTACATTGCAAAACATTCCTATAAATATATTGAACAAGAACAAGGCACACACAGTTCATTATAAAGTAGATGTATGTCAACCCAATCACTAACATCTCATATTAGGTTTAACACATTAATATCATGTCAAAAATAACTTTCAATATTTTTGAATCTGCAGCTTTCACTAAAATAACCCCTGGTGATCCTGCCATGAAGGGCCTTATTTAGGCACTTCCTGTCATATGGTGACAACCCTGTCTACCAATTTTTCACTGCTAAGTTATCCCTAGAGCTCTCCAATCAGCAAAGCTCATGCTCCCGATTGAACTCTAGCTCTTACTCACAAAAGGGCATGTTTGGACCTCTGCAGAGAGATCACTGCTTCCACATAGAGAGCAAAGGTCATTCTCTGCAGTAAGATGGCAGGGGACAGGCTTTTCTCCTGTCTGTGGCTGTTTTCTACATGAAACCAACTGTAAGACTTTGCACACCATTTGTTTTATTGCAACTGACATTTATTTCGCGGATTTATGTTAAAAGTTCAGTTGGGCTTTAGTAATGTTTTTGTTAGGAAGCACTCATGATTTTCATTTCTTGTAGTAGGAATGTGGATGTTACCAGAAATTCACTATTTCACAGCTATCTTCATCTGGGTGGTCTTCAAGGAGTAATAAAATCCTCGCCATGCGTCCCAGACCATACCAGTGGCGTACTGCTGGGTGGGTCCTCCCAGATATAAACCATTTAGGTTGCTGTTGTGGCATGAGTGGTACCAGTATCCTCCTTTGAATGTACTGGCGCAGTTTTCAGACCACCGGTCTCTGTCGCTATCGTAGGTGCTGAAAGCCATGCCATGGTGGAACGCAAATGCGTCGCCTATTTAGAATTTGTATTACAGTTACATAGAATAATTGTATAACGTGACTGTTTCAACAATACCAATATAACATAATATATATTCTCAGATCTATTAACAATATATATCTAAAGAAGCATGGTAGCCTCCTCCCTTCTATGTGCACTTTTTCCTTAGGGAGGTGGGTAGCGCTCAAATTGTATAAAATAAGAGCAGAAATTTAAAAAATGCCAAATGATCCATCTGTCCTCCAATCCACCACCGACTAATCATCCATTGTTCCAATGACCAAGCAAGCCACCCATTCACCCACCTACCCTTCAATCCAATGTGCCTAACCATCTATCTTTTAACCATCCATTCACCCAACCCCATCAACCCATCCATCAATCTACCCACCAACTAACCAAAAAATAAAATCAGCCAACAACCCACCTAACCGATCAATCTATTCATCAAACATTCATACAGTATATACATCCATTCACCAACCTACTTATCCATTCATCCATTATAGAATGGCATAATCATCATTACATAAACTCTTCTATCAACCCACCTAAATACCTGCACATCCATCTGTACAACCAATTGGACACACCATTCATTATTCCACAAAACCAGCTAATCATTCATCAGTTCACAAACCCAACTAACTATACATTTTGCCCACCTAATCATCTAGACTATATTGTCAAAAGTATTGGGACACCTGTCTTTACATTAACTTTAATGGCATCCCAATGTTAGTCCATAGGGTTCAATATTGAGTTGGCCCGCTCCCTTTGCAGCTATAACAGCTTCAACTCTTCTGGGAAGACTGTCCACAAGGTTTAGGAGTGTCTATGGGAATGTTTGATCATTCTATCAGAAGGGCATTTGTGAAGTCAGGCACTGATGTTGGATGAGAAGGTCTGGCTCACAGTCTCCACTCTAATTCATCCCAAAGGTGCTCTATCGGGTTGAGGTCAGGACTCTGTGCAGGCCAGTCAAGCTCCTCCACCCCAAACTCACTCATCCATGTCTTTGGGGACCTTGCTTTGTGCACTGGTCCAAATCATTTGGTCGAGGGGGGATTATGATGTGGAGTTGTTTTTCATGGGTTGGGCTTGGCCCCTTAATTCCAGTGAAGAGAAATGTTAAGGCATCATTTTGGACAATTTCATGCTCCCAACTGTGTGGGAACAGTTTGGGGATGGCCCCTTCATGTTCAAGCATGACTGCGCACCACTGCACAAAGTAAGCCTGACCTCACAAATGCTCCTCTGGAAGAATGGTCAAACATTCCCATAGGCACTCCTAAACCTTGTGCACAGCCTTCCCAGAAGAGTTGAAGCTGTTATAGCTGCAAATGGTGGACCAACTCCATATTGAACCCTATGGACTAAGACTGGGATGCCATTAAAGTTCATGTGCGTGTAAAGGCAGGTGTCCCAATACTTTTGATGATATAGTGTATCTATTAATCCAATGTGCAACATAAAAAAATAAATAATCTTGCGCTAAATTAACTATAATGAAGTGTAAGAAACTGCTGCACTAGATTCTCAACCTAGATACAAGACGTGCCACTGCCAAACATAAATCTAATCAACATACAGGTGCACGGTCCCTTTCAATTTGATTAGAAATTGTATATGCAAAACGTGATATTACTAACTAGTCATCAATAGAGTTGATCGAACCTCTGGAAGTTCGGGTTCGGCAGGTTCGGCCGAACTTCGGGAAAAAGTCCGGGTTCGAACTTAACCCGAACTTTATCCCGGACCCCGAACCCCATTGAAATCAATGGGGACCCGAACTTTTAGGCACAAAAATGGCTGTAACAAAGTCCTGGCAAGTCCTAGAGGTCTGCAAAAGGAATGAAAATGGGGGTAAGGGTCGGACAAGTGCCCTACAAAGAAATGGGGATAGGGAAATAACTTAAAATAATTTTTAAGCTAAAATCACATAAAAAAAATAAAAAATGGAGGTGGATGTGGAGTTGGAGGTTGAGGAGGCGGTGAAAGTGGCGGTGGAGGAGGAGGAGGAGCCAACACTGTTTTTTTTTATTTTTATAGAAATGCACCGCTGGCCGCAAATCTAGTTTTTGGATTTTTTTTTTTTAAACCAGCAATGTAGACATTTTTTTTATTTTTGTGCAAGAAATGCACCGCTGGCCGCAAATGTAGTTTTTAGAATTTTTTTAAACCAGCAATGTAGCTGCAATTTTTTGTGCAAGAAACAATAATCTGTCCCTTTAAGCAACAGCTGGAACCTTTCCCTATAGAACTTGGAGATGATTTTAGAACAATAATCTGTCCCTCTAAGCAGTAGACTCTACCTAGTCCAGTCAGATCTTTCTGTGCAGCAGGATGAGGTCTGCAATCTGTCCCTCAAAGCAGCAGTACTAGTATCTCTCCCTAGTCCACAATCAGATCGTTCAGTAATGCAGGATGAGATGTT
Source organism: Glandirana rugosa (assembly GCA_018402905.1). Taxonomy (NCBI): domain Eukaryota; kingdom Metazoa; phylum Chordata; class Amphibia; order Anura; family Ranidae; genus Glandirana; species Glandirana rugosa. The sequence goes on along the minus strand of BLSH010142156.1, from coordinate 433,069 downwards.
CTGCAATCTGTCCCTCACAGAGCCAGCAGCATCCTCTCCCTAAACTATCCTGAGAGCATATGACATGCAGCACGGTGACTCCAGCCCCATATAGAGGCTGGGTCACATGATGCACTGGCCAATCACAGCCATGCCATTAGTAGGCATGGCTGTGATGGCTTCTAAGGGCAAACCAGTGAAACACTTGTTGATTGGCTGCCCTTGGCAGCTATTCAACACGTGGAATCAAATACCAGAACCCCAAACTCGAACCCAAACTACGAA
>BLSH010142156.1:395362-411617 GCA_018402905.1 Glandirana rugosa | reverse complement strand
GTCTGTAAATGTTGTCAAAAACTTTATTTATTTGCGGGTTTGTGGTTTACGACGATTTGAAGGGATTTGACCAAACTCTATTTTACTCGAGTGGGTGAGAGCTGAAGTTGTAAGTGCCTTTAACTGGGAGTTATTTTAAGACACTGCTGGAGTAGATTTGGGAGGTATAGTAAATCAGGGCCAGTGTGTCTGCACAGTGTCCTGTAACCCCATCCCCCACTATTGTAAGAATGGATGCATGGTCACATGACAGAACTTTTTAACCTTCTAAGGCCTCATACACACTGGTTTATTGTACACACTGTTTCTCCTGACATGAGAAAATCAGCATTTAAAAACTCACCTAAGCTGCGTTTTTTTTCAAACCAGTTTAGGGAAGTTTAGCAGCATTTGGTGTTTGGGCGTTTATTTATTTCAAAAACTGTTGTAAATGTCTGTGTGTACATGGGCACATAAAATAACAGAGGGGAGTTCAGGGGCAGAAAAACAAAAGAAACGCCAAAGTCTACAAAAACATGAGTTTAGGAGCAGCAGAATGCATGAGGCCTTCAAAAGATAAGGAAGATCATTTCCGAAACCAAGCAAAAGTAGTTATGGTGCCCGCATCGTTGTCTATAACAACTCACGCCCACAACTACATTAAGAAAAGTAAAACCTATAATGAAAATGTCATGGGGAGTTAATAAAGGTGCTTCAAAGATCTCTACACCACTGTGTGACTACTCCCATCACTTACTGTCCATGGTCCGTTTGGAGTGGTCATGTCACAGTAGACTTGGACTGGACTGAAAGAACATCCACTGGGATATATCCAATATACGCCGTTCAAGGTAAAGCCATCATCATATAAATCCTTGCAGTCAAGAGGAAAGCAGGTGGCATCTACCTGACAACTGTTAACTGGAAGGACAAAATATGGAGTAAGTGTTCTCTGTCTCTAGAAGGTGTACAACCAAAAAATGAGTTCACATTTAGGCCTGAGATTTGGGTTCATCACCAGAAATAAGTAACAACCTATAACGAAGAGCATAACCTTTTCTATGGTCGTCTGAATCACAAAAAACTGTTATTAACCACTTCAATACCGGGCACTTAGAACACTTTACTACCAGACTAATTTTCAGTGCTGTTGCGCTTTGAATGACAATTGCGCGGTCGTGCGACGCTGCACCCAAACAGATTTTTTATCATTTTGTTCCCACAAATAGAGCTTTCTTTTGGTGGTATTTGATCACCCCTGCGGTTTTTATTTTTTGCGCTACAAATAAAAAAAGACCGAAAATTTTGAAAAAAAAAAATTCTCTATTTTTGTCACAAAACTTTGTAAATAAGTAAATTTTCTCCATCACTGGTGGGCACTGATGAGGCTACACTGACGGGCACTGATGTGGCAGTACTGATTGGCACTGATGAGGCGGCACTGATGAGGTGGCACTGATGATGAGGCACTTATATGCAGCGATGATGAGCACTGTTAGGAGTCACTGATAAGCAGCACTGATGGGTACTGATAGGTGGCACTGATATACAGCACTGACGGGGACTGATATGCAGCACTGACGGACACTGCTAAGCGGCACTGATGGGCACTCATAGACAGCACTGATTGGCACTCATAGGCGGCACTGGACACTGATAGGTGGCACTGATGGGCACTGATAGGTGGGCACTGGTAGGTGGCAATGGTGGGCACTGATATGTGGCACTGGTATGCATTGATAGGGGCACTGGTAAGCACTGATAGGGGCACTGGTGGGCATATATACTGATAGGGGCTCATTTCCTGGTGGTCTAGGGTGGCATCTGAAGGTGGCACTGAGTGCAATCCACATTGGGCACTATGTCTCTTACCTGGTGGTCTAGGGGGGTCTCCCTGGTGGTCCAGATCGGCTCCCTGGTGGTCCCTGGTCGGCTACCTGGTGCTCCTGGGTGGGCACATCCCTGGTGGTCCCTGGGCAGGCTCCCTGGTGGTCTAGGGTGGCGATCCGAGGGAGGGCTGTGCTGATAAATCATCAGCACAAACCCTCCCAGTCAGGGGAGCAGCCGATCAGCTCTCCACTCCTCATGTCTGCAGACCCGATTACAGGAAAGCCGATAAACGGCTTTCCTGGGTTACACTGTGACCAGTCGTGATTGGCCACGGCTGTTCACATGGTAAAGTGCTTCGGATCGAAGCGCTTTACCGAGATCGGTATTGCGGGGGGTCAGACTGACCTCCCACACCACTGATCGCCGCGATGCGCGCCCCCCTGGGTGCGCGGCGGCTTGTTATCCTGAGGACGTCATATGACGTCCAGTCAGGATAACTGAGCCACTTCCCGGCCATCGTTTTGCATACGGCGGTCAGGAAGTGGTTAAAAGGAATGTACTGTATAACCCAGAGACCCTTTTCTATGATAAAGACGGAAATACATAAGTGGTGCTCCCATTGGTATTATCCAGAGCTGCGGAAAACCATCTCGTTAATCAAGTTGGTTTGCTTCGTTTAAGCTGCTCACATATTCCAAAGCACCCTTCACCACTTGTTTACTGGGCACTTATACCCCCTTCCTGCCCAGGCCGATTTTCAGCTTTTAGCGCTGTCACACTTTGAATGACAATTGCATGGTCATGCAACACTGTACTCACATGCGATTTTTATAATTTTTGAGACAAATAGAGCTTTCTTTTGGTGGTATTTAATCACCACCGGTTTTTTTTATTTTTTACTAAACAAAAGAAAAAAGATGGAAAATTTTGAAAAAAAACACCAACTTTTTTTAGGTCTGTTATAAAATTTTGCAAATAAGTAATTTTTCTCCTTCACTGGTATACACTGAGGGGGCTGCACGGATAGGCGGCACTGATGGGCACTGATGGACAGCACTGATGGCCACTAATTAGGAGGCACTGATGAGGCTGCACTGATATGTGGCTCTGATAGCCGGCACTGACAGGCAGCATTGATGGGCACTGATAGCTGGCACAGATAGGCGGCACTGATGGACAGCACTGATGAGCAGCATTGATGGGCACTGATTGGCAGTGATGGGGCTTCGCTGATGATCAGTGCCCTGATTATCTGTGTACATGACCCCTGTCAGGATTGCTGGTTACCTCCTCTCCTCACGTTGTGACAGCGTGCAAGAAAAGTACTGCCGATAACCAGCAAGTCTGTTTACACTGTGATCAGCTATGATTGGACACAGCTGATCACGAGGTAAAGGGCTGCTGTGATTGGCCCTTTACCCCAATTACCCCAGGGGGCCATGCAAAAGGCATGGTTCCGAGAGGACGTCCATGGACGCCCTCTTGGAACAACAGAGCTACTATGTAGCCGTCTTTCGGGTATAGCGTGGTAAAGAAGTGGTTAAAGAGAGGGGGGTCTGGAAAAAAAATAAACTATGTAAGAAGCAGTAAGAGTGCCACACCAATGGTCAAAGAATCCAAAATAGTATTTTCTTAGGTAATCAGTAGAATAAGAAAGTCAACATGTTATGAGGATTTTGACATTTCCCCTTCATCAGGGAGTAAGTACTCTGTAACCTTAGCTATGGCTGGACTCAAATGGATTGGAATATTAGTTGTATGTATAAAGTACAATCCTGGCACCAGAAGTTTGTGGATTATCTAATAAAAAACCCTCTGGACTCTCTGACCATTGGTGAGGTGCCCTTAATGCTTGCTCCTTCCTATAGAAGAGAGATCTGAAAATTCTGTTATTTATTTTAATGTTGGCATTGATACATGTCCCCCTGGCAGTGTCTGGATTTCCATACCTTTTATTTGATAATAATTAGCTTATTAGCCCTACAAATGGCCATTTCTGAATAATAAGATTTGACCACCATAGACTTAAAGTAGAACTATAGGCAAAACTTTTTTTTTCATTTGCGGAGATTTCCCTTCACTTCCTGTCCCATAGCCAAACAGGAAGTGAGAGGAAATCCCTGCAAATAAAGGAAATTCCTTGGGGACCCCCAGGTCACCAGAACTAGGGTCCCCATTGAAAGATGTCCCCTCTATTACTTTACCAAAATTTGAGATTTTCTTTTACTTTCACTTTCAATGATATTGGTACACAGGACAAATAGAGAGGGAGAATATCCTTAATGGGGGCACAGACTGAAATAAAAACTGTCAGGGGTTCTAATCCCTCTCCACTCTATCCAAAACTAAAAAAAAAAGTTTTGCCTCTAGTTATACTTTAACCACTTGCCGACCGTCAACCGCAAGATGGCTCGATATCGCAAAGCGGCGTCATACGACGGCGGCTGCGATATCATGCACTGTGAGCGCCCGCCGCCGGAGGCGCGCCCGCGCGCTCACTGTGTTCGGGGGGGGCCAGGGAGCGGGTGTGGCGGACTCGATCTCCGCCGGCTACCCGCGATGCCCCCCGCCGCAGTGAAAGAACGGAGGTCCATGTAAGTAAACACGGATCTCCGTTCTGTGAGAGGGGCAAGGGCGGTGATCACAGCCTTCCTCTACACGGAAGCTGTGATCACTTCCCTTCCCCAGCTAGGGCAGCCCACACACAGTTAGAACACGCCCAGGGAACACTGTTAACCCTTAGAGCGCCCCCTGCAGGTTAACCCCTTCACTGCCAATGCCATTTACACAGTAATCAGTGCATTTTTATAGCACTGATCGCTGTATAAATGCCAATGGTCCCAAAAAAGAGTCAAAATGGTCCGATATGTCCGCTGAAATATCGCAGTACTGCTAAAAATCGCAGATTGACGCCATTACTAGTATAAAAAAAATAAAAAAAACGCAGAAATTAATTCTCATCGTCCGTAAACGCGGCCACTTTTGCGCAAACCAATCAATAAACGCAGATTGAGATTTTTTTATCACAAATATGAGGAAGAATATAAATCGGCCAAAACTGGGGAAAAAAAATGTTTTTTTATATTTTTTTTTTGGATTTGTATTTTAGCAAAAAGTAAGAAATTTGGGTTTTTTTTGCAAAATTGTTGCTCTTCTTTTGTTTATAGCGGCGATCAGAAATGACACAGAGGTGATCAAATACCATCAAAAGAAAGCTCTATTTGTGGGAAAAAAAGGACGTAAATTTAGTTTGGGTACAACGTCGCACGACCGCGCAATTGTTAGTTAAAGCGACGCAGTGCCGAATCGCAAAAAGGGCTCTGGTCCTAAAGTGTGAAATCCTTCCGGGGCTGAAGTGGTTAAATAGAGTTTGCTGCAAAGTTTGTACATTTTGAGCAAGATTTAAACCCAAGCAGATCCGGAAATCCAATCCAAGCAGATTTACTCATCCTTACTCATACTGATCTCCATTGATCTGGGCCTCACCTCACAGGGGCCACACGTCACCCAAGGGTATTTGGTACGTACTTTAACCCACCAACCATCCTTCTAAACATAAGATGAATTTGGGATAAAAAAAAAGTTATCATTTCATTGCCAATTCTACACATATCTACTGCATTTTGGACCTTCATTCCTCCTATGTGCATGAAACCACAGCATCATGTATACTTTACCTTTTGAAATTTGAATTCTATATATTGTAATATTTCTAAACGCGGGAATATACAAAAGGGCAGTGTATAGTGGTATGGAATTTATTTATTTCTTTTGTTCAGGATTAAAAAATAAATGACCTACATCAAGCTTCTCTTAGATTGAAACAGGAAGGTTTCAGAAGTGATAATGAACAACAATGAATATCTATGTAATTGTTGGAAGACATTTAGCTCTCATAATCCACTTCTTATTCACAAATATATATGGAACGATCGTATCCTGGTACATAAAATAATATTTGACATATTTTACAATCAAATAACAGAGAAAAGTAACACTCACTGTGATTCTGGTTGAGAGGTGATTGGAATGCGATAACAGGAGCCAAGAAGATCAAAAGGAACAAAGCAAGGTGCAACGATAGGGACTGGGTGATAGAGGAAGGGTGATTAGTCTCCTCTAAGTTTTCTACTTACATAGTCTAATCTACTTGTACTAATGTATTGTGACAATTTATATTCACATTTATAGTTAAATACTTTATAGGTTTTTACTTTTCATGGGAATAATTATGTGGCCCATAACTATGCAGGGACATTCTACCATTGTCTTTTGTCACCTATAGGCACAAGCCTACTAAGCCTGATTGTAAATCTGACCCTGCTCATAATGTATGCAATTCTCAACCAGTGATCCTCCAGTCATTGACAGAGTTTCCTTGAGCTGTGGCTGTTTGACCTCTCAGTTGATGGTGCCTACATGGTCCTGGGGCCAAGGTCACTTGTAAATCCGACCCTGCTCATAATGTATACAGCAATTCTCAACCAGAGATCCTTCAGTCGTTGACAAAGGTTCCTTGAGTTGTGGCTGTTTGACCTCTCAGTTGATGGTGCCTACATGGTTCTGGGGCCAAGGTCACTTGTAAATCCGACCCTGCTCATAATGTATGCAGTAATTCTCAACCAGAGATCCTTCAGTCATTGACAAAGGTTCCTTGAGTTGTGGCTGTTTGACCTTTCAGTTGATGGTGCCTACATGGTCCTGTGGCCAAGGTTACTTGTAAATCCGACCCTGCTCATAATGTATACAGCAATTCTCAACCAGAGATCCTCCAGTCGTTGACAGAGGTTCCTTGAGTTGTGGCTGTTTGACCTCTCAGTTGATGGTGCCTACATGGTCCTGGGGCCAAGGTCACTTGTAAATCCGACCCTGCTCATAATGTATACAGCAATTCTCAACCAGAGATCCTCCAGTCGTTGACAGAGGTTCCTTGAGTTGTGGCTGTTTGACCTCTCAGTTGATGGTGCCTACATGGTTCTGGGGCTAAGGTCACTTGTAAATCCGACCCTGCTCATAATGTATACAGCAATTCTCAACCAGAGATCCTTCAGTCATTGACAGAGGTTCCTTGAGTTGTGGCTGTTTGACCTCTCAGTTGATGGTGCCTACATGATTCTGGGGCTAAGGTCACTTGTAAATCCGACCCTGCTCATAATGTATACAGCAATTCTCAACCAGAGATCCTCCAGTGGTTGACAGAGGTTCCTTGAGTTGTGGCTGTTTGACCTCTCAGTTGATGGTGCCTGCATGGTTCTGGGGCCAAGGTCACTTGTAAATCCGACCCTGCTCATAATGTATACAGCAATTCTCAACCAGGGATCCTCCAGTCCTTGACAGAGGTTCCTTGAGCTGTGGCTGTTTGACCTCTCAATTGATGGTGCCTGCATGGTTCTGGGGCCAAGTTCACTTGACAGAGCCTGCTGTGTGACAACAAAAAATGTTTTGGCTGTACATAAGTGGGACATTCTGACCACCTCTGTAAGGCCTCATGCAAACTGAGTGTTAAAAATACCACTTTTAGGAGCTGTGGGGGTTAGCTCAAGTGGGGATCACCTTCCCTGCCCCACCTCGAAGAAGTACCCTGTGAAGCTCTGAAATGTATTGGCTTTATCTGACAAACTTGATATTCCATGAATAAATATGTGACAATTTCATCTGAGTGATGGTGACTTACTATTGTTTTAGGCAAGTGATCCTGATGCTGGTGAGAATTGGTCAAAGGATTACTAGAATATGCAGAGAAGACCCAAAACTGGTTTGTAAATGTCACTCCTTTGCTGCCAAAAACTGAAATGCTCTTATGTAAAACAGATTGATCCTCAGCAGATATACTGTGGATTCCTGAGGTCAGATAATGGCATTCAAATCTCAAAGGTTGCCTTTTAGACACCCCCTCCTGCCCACAGAGGACTATCCTGCCCTCTTATAAGAGTATCTGTCCTTATGAAAATGTATCTATACTGACAGAGGGTCCTACATCCATCCTAATTCATCCCCATCCAGTAGGATTTGTTGAACTCACCTGCATTGTTCAGTTTCCCAGTATACTGTCGCTAGTCAGGTGTGGGGGGTATTTATATCTGTGCTTCTCAATCACACCGTATGTCGTTGGAATGGTTTCATCCTCTGAATCTGAGCCAAGGCGGAAGGAATATTAGAGAAAAATCTTTTATTTATCATAATTACTGCAATTCTGGAAGATAGTAGCTGGACCTTGGCCTAGGTGTCCTTTGCTGAGATCAGCTGGGGGTAAATATATGAAGCAAAAACTGAAACCTTAGTATTGATCACTCTAATAATGTCAGACAGTATATAGATAGTAAATATGTTTTTCCTTCTTTTTTTGACATATTTATCACTGCAACAAGCGGTAATATACTCTGTGTTAGCAGCATGCAAGAGATCACGTCTCTCCTGTACAGTACTCCAATCAACAGTTCTGTTTTATATTAAAATAGATTTAAAGCTATAGGAACAGACTAGACGCACCCATCACAGTGGACGAAATCCTTGGAGCGCTGAAAACACTTCAGGCAGGAAAGACACCAGGCCCAGATAGAATCCCAGTCGAATTCTATAAGCAATATGAAGACGACTTAGTCCCTAAGATTTACAACATGCTTGGTGAAGCGCGCAAAGCCGGTTCCCTGCCGGCGTCTATGGGAGAGGCTGTGATAGTGGTGCTTCCCAAACCCGGGAAGGACCCCTCGCTGTGCTCCTCGTACCGCCCTATTTCCCTGCTTAATACGGACGCTAAGGTTCTGGCCAAGGTCCTTGCCCTTACACTAAACACAGTTATAACCGAACTGGTCTATCCCGACCAGACGGGTTTTATGCCAGGCAAGGGGACAGATATTAACATCAGAAGACTCTTCACTCATCTGGCAGGCACATGGCAGAGGTCGCAGGGAGTGGTGGCCTCTCTCGATGCGGAGAAGGCCTTCGACTCCGTGGAGTGGGGCTATCTTTGGGAGGTGTTGACCAAGTTTGGGTTTGGACCAATTTTCCAAGCATGGGTGAAAATGTTATATGCTGCCCCCAGGACTCGAGTCCGCACAAACGGCACTCTATCGGATCCCTTCTCCCTAGGCCGCGGTACACGCCAAGGCTGCCCCCTGTCGCCGGGCCTGTTCGCTCTGGCCCTGGAGCCGCGCGGATTAGAGCAGACGAGGATGTGAAGGGAATAGAGGTTCCTCCGCTGGAGGAAAAAATTTCTCTCTATGCAGATGATACCCTCTTGTATTTGGCCAACGCCGCGGGCTCCCTAAAAAGGGCACTAGATCTATTCGAACAGTTTGCGCGTTTCTCGGGAATACGCATAAACTGGGACAAGTCGGTGCTGTTCCCATTGCATTCCTCGCACCCCCGCAAATACACGGGTACTCCCCTTAGGTGGGTGGATCAGTTTACCTACTTGGGTGTACAGGTAACTGCAGACATTGGGGGGTATACAGAGCACAACTTACAGCCTCTGGCGACACAACTTGTGACTAAATGCACAGCATGGCGGACTCTTCCCTTGACATCGGTGGGAAGAATTAATTTGTTTAAAACGGTATTCCTCCCAAAATGTATTTACTTTTTTCGGAACACGCCGGTTACCATTCCCAGGTCCTTCTTTAGGAAAATGGAGGGAGTGGTGTTATCCTTTGTCTGGGCCGGGAGGCCACCGAGGGTCGCAAAACGGATTCTATATCTACCCTTGTCTGGGGGCGGCTTGGCGCTCCCGAACCTCCAGTTATACTACTGGGCATCTGTGCTAGTCATGGTGCGCTGGTGGTTCTCCCAGCCCAGACAGAACCCAGCTAATAATTTAGAGGCGCGGCTCTTGGATCCTATGCGGCCCTGAGCAATGTGGTATTTAGAGGGGTGAAGGCTCACCCGTCCATGGCCACCCCCATGAGAACAACAATTAGAGTATGGCAGGAGACGAGGGCGTGCCTTAGGAAACCCTGTCAATTCTCACCACATACTCCGATATGGGGCAACCCGATGCTCCCTCACTTACAGATGGTCTCAGACCCCTTGGTATGGGCCAGGCGTGGTATCAACACACTAAAGCATATAACTCAGGATGGCAAACTTATGCCCTACAAGGAACTTAAATCTAAGTATTTACTCCCTAGATCCTTTAGCTTTCGATATCACCAGTTGCAACACGCATTCAGGGCCCAGTTTCCGAACCTCATAGTCCTTGAATCAGACTCGATAGAACGCATCTTGATAGCCAGAGTAATGGGAAAGCCGCTCTCCACACTTTATCTGTATCTAACGGTGGCATATGACATGAAATCTACTAGGTCCATGGAAAGATGGCGAGAGGACATACCTGCCCTGGGGGAGGAGGAGTGGGAGGACTGTGTCTCCACATATATCCCATCCATGATTGCAGCGAAGGATAGATTCATTCAGTTGAAATTCCTCCATAGAGCCTACTATACGCCCCGCTGACTAGCGCGGATATATCCCCTCAGGGACTCCAGATGCCTTAGGTGTAGGGATGAGGACGGAACTTTTATACACATGGTGTGGTCCTGCCCTAGATTACAGACTTATTGGGAAGAGGTGGTTGACACATTGACAAACTTATGTGGGACCCGGGTCCCCATGGACCCACTGGTAACTCTGCTCAGTCACCTGGACGACATAGAGGGCGACAGGTACACAAAACTGAGTATAACCTTCTCTCTCTACTATGCCAAATGGGAGATACTCTTGCGGTGGAGGGCAGGGGAACCGCCTACATGTGGGGATTGGAGGAAGGCAATTAAGTCTGTATTACCTTTATATAAACTTACATACAAGAGCAGACAATGTCCAGCTAAATTCGACAAGGTCTGGTCCAGCTGGGTGGACAAGAATGGATAGATGCCTGTGTCTGGTCCTCTCCCCTCCCCCTTCCCAACTCCCCCCCCCCGGGGGGGGGCGTGAACTTGGACCTACTGGACGGCGGGGGGGGCAGTGGATGGTGGAAGGTGCTGGTCTGAGAGGCAACACCAGAGTAGCTGTATACTATGTTGGGGATTGCTGTAGGGAGGACACCCCTCGATATGACAATCATTCTTCTGTAATACTGTATTGTGCTTGGAGAAACCGTCTGAAGCGATATAATCTGTTATGCTCATTTGTCAATAAAGTACCTGTTAAAAAAAAAATAGATTTAAAGCGATTGTAAAGGAAAAAAAATAAATAAAAAAATAATAACAAAAATCTCTTTCTTACCGGCTCTGTGAATTGGAATTGCACAGAGTGGCCCCTAAACCTCCTCTTCTCAGGTCCGCAGCCAGCGCTCCTGGCTCCTCTCCGTCCACTGCCACAGGAAGCCGCTAACCATGGAGGCACTAATGCGTGCTTGCTCCCGAGCCTCGCTACTGCGCCCATTGACACAGGCAGCGGAACTCGCCCCACCCCCCCATTCCCTCATCACTGGAGTTGGTTGACAGGAGCAGGAGCCAATGGCTCCTGCTGCTTTCAACCTGCCCAATGAGGAGGGAGACAGCGGCAAAAGCTGCTCTCGTGCACATCGCTGGATTGGATTGGGCTCAGCTAAGTATTAGAGGGGCTGGGGGAATCCTGCAGCAGAAAAGGTTTTTTTCTACCTTTATGCATAGGATGCATTAACCTCTTCATGCCTAAAGGCAAAACAAATGTTAATGCCTAAGCACAATTTTGCAACTTTGATACAGTATGTGTTGGCAAAAGCGTACATACAATCACAACCACTTTGTGTATCCAGGTGGATTATACCACGTTTTTTTCAGGACAAATTGGGCTTTCATGTGGTGGTAAATGGTAATGGATATCTCCTAATTTTTTTCTATCATCATAAGAAAACCCAAAAAAGAAGGCCCAAAATAGTAAAAAAGACTTTTTAAAAAACAAAAAATATAGCTATATATTTCTTGTTGCTACCATAACCTACCACCAAAGAGCAACATTATGTTAGTTGTTGTTTGTAACCGTAGTACAGCCCAGAAACAATAATGCGCATTTTGCTTTTTTTATCCTACCTAAAAACACACTGATTCTGGCACTAACTGGCTCCGATACTAATTTAAAAAATGTTCTTTTAAAAAAAATCCTTCCCAAAATTTACTGACCATGACCTTTGACCCTGACCTTGACCTGTGACCCTTACTTGACCCAAACAATAAACCCTGGCACTGACCTGGATCAAACCTTGATCTAGCTATTGTTTATTTATTTATTTGTACAGTTTTTTTTTTCTCTCTGCAAGGAAAGAGAGAGATACAATGTTTCCTGACAGACTCCATGGGCAGCATACACATGGGTTAATCCCGCCTCCTCTTCACTCCTATAGGACCCCACTCCCATAAATTTAGGCTCAGAGGCAGAGGCCGTGTTCCTTTTTTTTCCTCCTCCTGAAGACCAGAATGATTGAAGTCCTACCGTGGATAAAGTGTCCACGATTGAGGCCTGGTTGTTCGGCAAGTTGTGCCCCAGAAGATGTGTGGCGTCTCCAGCAATTCCCAGCCGTTGGCGGGTCAGATGAGGGCGATTGCTGCAGTCCCATGTAAATCCCCAGCAGTCCTCAGCGGTGAATGGGGTGAAGAGGGGTGATGGATGCGGTGCCATGTAAAATCTCCAGCAGCCCCAGCTATGAGCGGGGTGGAGAAGGGTGATGGATGTGGTCCCATGTAAATCCCTGGCAGTCCCCAGCTGTGAGTGGGGTGATGGATGCGGCACCATATGTAATATCCAGCAGCCCCAGCTATTAGCGGGATGGAGAAGGGCGATGGATGCGGTCCCATGTAAATCCCTAGCAGTCCCCAGCTGTGAGCGGGGTGAAGAGGGGTGATGCATGTGGCACCATGTGTAATCTCCAGCAACCCCCAGCTATGAACGGGGTGGAGAAGGGTGATGGATGCGGTGCCATGAAGAACCCAAGCCTGGCCATTGGCAGGCAAAGCAGTAGTACGGCCTAATAGCCTAGCTAAAGGCAGGCAGCCATAAACACCCTGAGCCCATGCAGCAACAACGTCTACTGTATCCAGGCGTAATTGTGGGGGATGCCGTGTGCGGTGATGTATACCTTTCTATTGCATACTCCATGGCAGCAGCTTGTGTGTTTATCTCTTTGTCTGGCTTTAATGTCATCCAGCCTGTGGTGGCCTAGTGTCCCAGGGTTATTCCTGCCCAGGGACTCAGGGCATGTGTGCTGTGGGCAGCAGTGGCATCATTGCAGAGGGAGAAATTCAATCAACGGTCAGTACTGTTGATATTGGGATTTCTCTGTGGACAGCTTGCAGCAGTCTCCAATGCTGTGTGCATTCGTCACAGATATATGCTTTGCAATACAACCTTGCATGCTGTCTTGGTGTGATTGTATCACCTGTGCAGTTTGGCTATCTGTGCAGTTCACACTACAGATGTATTACTGCTCCCCCTGTGGCCAGCCCTTGTGTAGAAAGTTTGAGAGGGTGTTAACCCTTTTCTTTCCTTGCTTGCCTGTGCACACCTTTGGGTTCTTAGTTCTTTCCTTTCTACCCTATTTTGTGTTTTTTTTTTGTGAGTCCTAGGTCAGATTGACAATACATGGCATGAGATCCAGATTTAGTCATCATAAGTCACTGCCAAGATTCAGCCTTCATAGCAGAAGCTCTGAATCCTCCTCTAGGCACCGCACTCACTACTATGTCAGCCGCTCTAAGGAAGGAGCCTGCTGGGGTTACGGGATTCAGGTCCCAGAGGCCAGAGGGCAGGTCTCTGTGTGAGCAATATTATGCCCGAGCGGTTGGAGAAAAGAATTTCCATCAAATTAAGTCTCTGGTGAGGCGCGGGGTGCAAGAACCCCTTAAAGAGTAGGGTATAAGCTACATGCAATGCCCACCAGCCATTACGGCGTGTTTTCTCCCACTAGGATGGCTAGGAAGAGCAGGAACCATCCCAACCATGCCATCCATCTATAAGGACCTCAGACAGTGAGGCAGAGAGTGTCACTTTGCCCTTGTGGTGCCCTTTCGGTCAAAGCTATGAAGAGGGCATTTGTATGGGTAGAACCTGTAGAGTCTCCTGCAAAGCAAAAGGAAGTTCTGTAAGCACCTTGGGTTCTGTTTCCTCCAGTGCGACTTGTCATGCATTCCAATCTATGTGACTTAGAGTTGCAGCAACTCTGGAAAGGTTCCTGCACTACCTCGGTGCGACTTTGATGCAGCTCTGACCCAGAGACTGTGAAGTTGGATCAGGGGCTGCACTTAGTCGCATCGGAGTTGCACTCCAGAGTTGCGCTCTGAATCGTGCGACTTTGGGGTCGCAATAGCGGAGACGTACCCTCAGAGAGAGTGTCCTATTCTCCCCATTCCTAACAGGACTAGGGGACATTATTTTGGATGAGCCAGGTCACGAGATATACCTCTCTTCTGAGCAGGCCAAGCTCTATCCATCCAGGGATAAGGATGTGAAGCATCAAAAGGCTGCCTCTCTACTTGTTGAAGTTTGCTAAGGCAAGCAAGCTGGTCGCTCTTCCCTGGAAGATGCGGTGGTTGGGCTGAAAGTCGGCCTAGGCTCTAGTGCCCATGTTTATAGCACTGAAAATGTGGAAGAGAATGCGGACTCAGTATTCAAAACCTTTCAGATGAGGCGACCAGAAACCTGGTAGCTCAGGAGCCAGAGCTGGCTGTAGGTTCCAGGACGAGGCTTCATTTGACATCATACACATTGTAGGAATGTTCTGGCTAGCTACAGCTAAGTAAAGCCATGGCTCTGGCCTGGGCTTGCAGATCCTGCCCCTAGCAGGCGTGGTGGAAGATCCTCTTGAGGGAGCTTCATCGTTTGCAACGAGCTGAATAGCACCATAACCTGGGCCACAGTTGGGTTTTGCCTCAGGACTGGCGCCTGCTAGGCCGGAAGAATACGTAGTCTAGAAGACAATAATCAGTGTGTGCAGGGGTTGCACGCTTTACAGACCAGGTCAGGATTTCGGGAAAAGCTGGTGGAGAGGCCAGGTGTCCCCTCAAATGTCGGCTAAGTGAACCTGACCTCAGGTTTCCGAGGAGCCGAGTTGGGGTCTCGACTGTTGGAACTTTAAAACGGTTGTTTCAGGATACGCATGGGCCTTCGGATTTCCTCCTCAGCTCAGTTTTGTTTTCCCAGATTTACCTTACTCCGAGGTAAAGAGGCAGATAATCTTGTATTATGTAAGGCCTCTGTGCCAGCCCCAGAAGGCGGAAGATTTCTGGGCATGCACTTGTCCCTCTTCATGGTCATAAAGAACGGCTTGCAGAGGCCAGCTATAGACCTCACACACCTAAAACATTTCTCATCTAAAGGAGAAGTTTATGATTGGTATCCAGCCAGGTGACTGGCTCATTTCGTAGACCTAAACGTTAACGTGCATCGTTGCCTGAATCAGTCTTCTTCCCACCTGCGCACCTTTCAGTATCTAAAATTATCGGAACTATGGTGTCTACGAAGCCAATGGTCAAGTGGACGCTCTGGAGAATTAGGCCCTTCCATAAGGGGTTTCCCCAGCAGTGGGAGCCAGGATGTAGAATGCAGGTCATCTACAAGGCCTCAGTCATGAGAAAGCCCTAGGTGGCTGCAACGGAGAAAGGTATTTATTGGCCATTCCATTGCAATACAAAATGGGGGACTTACTGCCTATCAGGGATAATGCAGGACAGGTGGGGCTGTCAGTTTCATGGGAGTGTGCAAACATTCTGAAATTACTGGCAGCCTTCTGCTCCCTACAAACCAGTATGCCTTGGACTCAGAGGAATCTCACCGACATCTCATCGGTTTATGTCCCCGGAATTCTGAATGATTCTAACAGGCTTTCTTTCCAGAGTCCAACTGAAGAGCAACAAATGGTCTCTCCATGTGGTAGTTTTCAGGCAGGTCCCTGGGGGTCAGTCCAAAATCAACCTGTCTGTCTTCCGGTGCACCAAGAAGTTGGAGAAGTTTTATGCTGTTGGAGGTACAACAGTAAAGTTGCTTGGTACTGTAAACTACTTATATACACTATAACTGTCTATTAGTGTTGAGCGAACCCGGACTGTAACGTTCGGGTCCGTACCGAACTTTCGGGTGTCCGTGGCACGGACCCGGACATTTCAAAAATCGTTCGGGTTCGGTCCGGGGTTCTGCTATTTTACTCCACGTGTTGAGAAGCTGCAGGGCAGCCAATCAACAAGCGTTTCACTGGTTTGCCCTTAGAAGCCATCACAGCCATGCCTACTAATGGCATGGCTGTGATTGGCCAGTGCATCATGTGACCCAGCCTCTTTATAAGCTGGAGTCACTGTGCTGCAGTCACATGCTCCTTGGGTTAGTGTAGGGAAAGGTAGCTGACGGCGTGAGGGACAGATTTGAGACATTTTAAGACCTGATCCTGCATCCTGAGATAGATTACTTTACTACTGCTGTCTGTGCTGTTGCTCTGAGGACAGATAGCAGAAATTAGAGATTTCGTATTTTGAAGAGGTTG
>BLSH010142156.1:377280-387932 GCA_018402905.1 Glandirana rugosa | reverse complement strand
AACTAAACCCCTTTTTTTCCTAATTAAGTATATTTATTTTCGAATGGTAACATTCGTACCAAATATGGGGACATCTACCTAACATGGGGACCTCGACAGTGTAAACAACCTGTGAATCACCTTTTTATTACTTATGTGACAGTCCTAGCTGTTCATTTCTTTAGTGTAATATTCCCCCTATATTTTTTTGTTTTACATTTTTTACAGAATTTAGATGACTATTTGATGTAGCATTAACAATGAAAATTGGTGAATTCCTGGCCTTCCTAAAGGTCGAAATCCTGGCCTCGGGAAAAACGCTAAGCCGCGACGACAACGCCGCACGACCGCGCAATTGTCAGTTAAAGCGACGCAGCGCCGAATCGCAAAAAGGGCTCCGGTCCTAAAGCTGGAAATCCTTCCGGTCCTTAAGTGGTTAAAAGTAACAATTACGATGTAGTTTATCAGTAGATTTAAGACATTTTTTACATTTTGTTTTTTTATATCCCCCTTATAATGTGATTTCTTTACTTGTCGATCCTGACAGTGTATTCATTATTTTTCCACTAAGTGTCCAACAAATGTGACAGCTCCAGGGGTACAATCCATCTACAGGGGTATAAACCATGCTTACAATGGTAAGCTTTTATTTATATGAATTAATCCTTTTTTTCCCCAAATCAAAAAAAGAACTTCTGATTGGAGCACTGTGCAGGGGGCGTGTCAGACAGTGTGAGAGAGATGTGGTCCAGTTATCCAGCATGCTGCTAACACAGAGTGTATAACCCCCATGCACATGGGCGTCCGCAGGTAGGGGCAAGGGGGGGCAGTTGCCCCCCCCCTGAAATCTGGGGTTCCCCACTAGGTCCTTATCCTCTTGAGCCATGTATGCAGTTTCTGACAGTCTCCTGTAGTATGTCTGCAGTCTCTGACCGTCTCCTGTACCATGTCTGCAGTCTCTGACTGTCTCTTGTATCATGTCTGTTGTCTCTGACCATCTCTTGTACCATGTCTGCAGTCTCTGACCGTCTCTTGTATCATGTCTGTAGTCTCTGACCATCTCCTGCACTATGTCTGCGGTCTCTGATTGTCTTCTGTACAATGTCTGCCGTCTCTGACGTCTCCTGTACGATGTCTGCAGTCTCTGACCGTCTCCTGTACAATAACTGCGGTCTCTGACCGCGATAATGTGATAATGACATTGTCAAAATGGGGCAGAGCATGGGTGAGCTTAAAAGGATGCCCCCCCCTGAAAAAACTTCTGCGGACGCCCATGCCCATGCATGTAAAAAAAAATTAAAAAAAAAAAGAAGCAACAAGAAGATTTTGTTACTCTATATGCAGATAAATAGAAAGGTTTTAGTTTTTGCTTCATGTATATAACCCTAGCTGAGCTCAGCAAATGACACCTAGGCCAAGGTCCAGCTACTATCTTCCAGAATGGCAGTAATTATGATAAATAAAAGATTTTTCTCTAATATTTCTTCCGCCTTGGCTCAGATTCAGAGGATGAAACCATTCTAACAACATTGATTGAGAAGCACAGATATAAATACCCCCCCCCCACACCTGACCAGCGGCATTATACTGGGAAGCTGAACAATGCAGGTGAGTTCAACAAATCCTACTGGATGGGGGGTGAAGGGGGGTGGATGTAGGGCCCCCTGTAAGTGATGGCAATTGATTCATCCTCAGCAGGACAGAGACTCCCCTAGGAGGGAAGGATAGTCCTCTGTAGCCAGGGGTGCCCAAATTGGATCTGAATGCCATTATCTGACCTCAGGGATCTATATCTGCTGGGGATAAATCTGTTGTACACAAGAGCATTTCCGTTTTTGGCAGCGAGGGAGCGACACATTTCTTTCTATATTTTTAAGCTTTACACCATCCCCCCCCCTCCCAGTGTGCTGAATCACTTTCCTTCTTTGTTACACAAAAATCACGAATGAAACACAATAATTATTAATGATTATAGTGATAGCACAAAGTCCATTTCATAATGCATACAGGGTCAGGTTAACGTAGGGGCTATTGGAGCTGCAGCTCCAGGCCCCTACCTTAATATAGGCCCAGCCACCCAAGAACTTTTCCCTGGCACCATGGCACCGCCACTCTGCTCACCACTGCCCAGTAGTCCACTGCTGTGAAAATTATTGATGCAAGCACAGGCCCTGGCAGAGGAGGAGGATGCAACTTCCTCAGCACCAGGCCCATGATGCTCTTAATCCAGCCCTGAATCCATAAATGTAAAAAGTCCATCAAGCTTTTTGTGATAAAACAGCAACCACACAAATGACTTCCAAAATTCCCAAATAGCTGTCACAGTGAGCATGCAGTATGACGTGTGTGATGCATCAACCTCCTCCATGTACGCTTACCCCCAGAAATTGACACACCTATCACGGATGGTCAAAACCAGCCTGTAAGTAAGACCCAGAGGCGTAACTAGAACCTTCAGGGCCCCGGTGCAAGAAATTATGAAGGGCCCCCTGACTCCTGGCTAGGGCCCTCCCTCTTCCCACTGATCCAGGGGCCCTTTACTCCCATCGCAGGTCCCTTTATTACGGTCCCGCAGCGGGGCCCTTTCACAAGTTCTGCAGTGGGCCCCCTTTCTGCCATCTGCCAGGGAAGCACACAGGGACCCTGGGAACAGCAGAAGACAAGTAAACTGGATAGAGGAAAACTGAGGAGATTGGGTCCTCTAAATGCCACCCCTGCCATCCCTCCTATCCAGATATACAAGGGAGGCACACGGGCCCCCTGGATCATGGGGCCCGGTTGCAACTGCAACCCCTGCAACCCCTATCGTTACGCCCCTGGTAAGATCCCTCTGTATCTTTTCCCCTGGAAACCATCCGTTTGCCACGTTAGAGTCACACTGAGTGTATCTCCCCCTCATCGGAGATCATACAGCATACCCAGAAATAAAGGGAAGGACACAGTGTAAATCCGTAAAACAGCGGTAAATATTTATTAAAGGTTGCACTTACATCATAACAGGTCTGTTACAGCATGATGACTTAACCACTTCAGCCCCGGAAGGATTTCCAGCTTTAGGACCAGAGCACTTTTTGCAATTCGGCACTGCGTCGCTTTAACAAACAATTGCGCGGTCGTGCGACGTTGTACCCAAACGAAATTTGCATCCTTTTTTCCCCACAAATAGAGCTTTCTTTTGGTGGTATTTGATCACCACTGCGTCATTTCTGATCGCCGCTATAAGCAAAAGAAGAGCGACAATTTTTCAAAAAAACACACATTTCTTACTTTTTGCTAAAATACAAATCCAAAAAAAAAAATATAAAAAAACATTTTTTTTCATCGGTTTTGGCCGATTTATATTCTTCCTCATATTTGTGATAAAGAAAATCGCAATTGGCGTTTATTGATTGGTTTGCGCAAAAGTGGCCGCGTTTACGGACGATGAGAATTCATTTCTGGGGTTTTTATTTTTTTTTATTTTTTACTAGTAATGGCGGCGATCTGCGTTTTTTAGCGGTACTGCGATATTGCGGCGTACATGTCGGACCATTTTGACACTTTTTTGGGACCATTGGCATTTATACAGCGATCAGTGCTATAAAAATGCACTGATTACTGTGTAAATACCATTGGCAGTGAAGGGGTTAACCTGCAGGGGGAGCTCTAAGGGCAGTGTTCCCTGGGCGGTTTCTAACTGTGTGTGGGCTGCCCTAGCAGGGGAAGGGAAGTGATCACAGCTTCCATATACAGGAAGCCTGGGATCACAGCCCTTCCCCCTCTCACAGAACGGAGATCCGTGTTTACTTACACAGACCTCCGTTCTCTCACTGCAGAGGGGGGCATCGCGGTTAGCCGGCGGAGATCGAGTCCGCCCTACCCGCTCCCTGGCCCCCCCGAACACAGTGAGCGCGCACGCTCATAGTGCATGATATCGCAGCCGCCGTCATATGACGGCGGTTTGCGATATCGAGCCACCTTGTCACCGTCAACCTGCGGTTGATGGTCGGCAAGTGGTTAAACTCCCACCAAGTGTTCCTCTCTGCCCAAAGTGTGTAGCTCACACAGGTGACTTTATACATATGACCCGGAGATGTCCCAAACTGGCAAGATACTGGGCTGAGGTCATTCAAACCATTGCTGAAGTAGCTCAACTTTCTATCCCTTTTACCAGAGGCGTAACTAGAACCTTCAGGGCCCCGGTGCAAGAAATTAGGAAGGGCCCCCCTGACCCCTGGCCAGGGCCCGTCCCTCCTCCCGCTGATCCTGGGGCCCTTTACTCCTATCCCGGGTCTCTTTATTATGGTCCTGCAGTGGGGCCCCCTTTCTGCCATCTTCAGGCCTCCCCATGGTGGTGAAATGCCAGGGCCAATTCGCAATTGCAACCTTTGCAATCCTGATAGTTCCCTCACTGGTGTCAGTAGTTTTTAATTTTACTTTTATTATTTTTTTACCATTTCATTTTATTTCTTTTACAATTTTATTTTTATTATTTTTTAAGGGACCCTGGGAACAGCAGAAGACAAGTAAACTGGATAGGAGGGGTGGCAGGGGCAGCAATTAGAGGAACCAATCTCCTCCATTAAGAGGAAAATGGAGGAGATTGGTTCCTCTAAATCAGTCTTCCCCAACCCTGTCCTCAAGACCCACCAACAGGTCATGTTTTCAGGATTTCCATTATTTTGCACAGGTGATTTGATCAGTTTCACTGCCTTAGGCTGCATTCACACAGGAGCGACCCGACTTTGACGCGACTTTGCTAGGCAATTTCAGCGTGACTTTCAGCGCGACTTTCAGCGCGACTTCCAGGGACTTGAGGCTACTTTACAACACGACTTTTTCCAGGCGACTTTGCCTTGACCAATCAGAAAAGGGAGGGAGGGGGTTACCTAAAAATAAATTCTATTCTTTTCACTACAAAGTCGCTTTTATTTAGATGGGGGATCCGACTTGGAGGCGACTTCTATTCAATTCTATGGGCACAAGTCGGATAGAAGTCGCCTAGAAGTAGTACAGGAACCTTTTCTGAAGTCGTCCCGACTTCAGTAGTGTACATTAAGACGGCTCCCATTCATTTCAATGGGATTTCAGATGTCAAGCGACCTGGGGCGACTTGAGGCTACCCAAGTCGGAGCGACAGTCGTCCCTGTGTGAATGGTGCCTCAGTAATTACCACAGCTGATTCATCTGAGGGAAATCCTGAAAACATGACCTGTTGGTGGGCCTTGGGGATTGGGTTGGGGAACACTGCTCTAAATGCCATCCCTCCTATCCAAGTGTACAAGGGAGGCACACGAGCCCCCTGGAGCATGGGGCCTGGTTGCAATCGCAACCCCTATCTTTACGCCCCTGCCCTTTACCCCACTGGTGTGCCTGTTGGGAGCTATAGATGAGGAGATGTTCCCTAGAGGCATATACTACATGATCACAAGACTGCTATATCTAGCCAGGAAACTGATAGCAAGATTATGGATATCACATTCCTCACCTACTAAAGCCCAATGGATACATTGCATCAACAACACCCTCCTTAGAGAACAGCTGGTTTACCATCACCGCAATGCATCTCAAAAGTTTGATCTTATGTGGCAAAACTGGCTATCTACTCAGTAGCCCCGGGACAACTGGCTAGAGGCAGATTGCTGCTGATGCAAGTCTAACTGGAAGTCTTGAACATGAACTCCTAGGTTTAGGTACCCTAGTAAGCCCGATAATAAACCTAGGTAGTCTACAAGGTTTATCCACCTTATAATACTTTATGGAAACCCCAGGGAAGGCAGGAAAAGGAGGGAACAAGCCAGGGGAGGGCTGGCAGCCGTAGGCCTGGGGGGCAAGTCCAGTCAAGTGCCCCATTGAACCACCAAATCAGCTCACCATCCATGCCCACCCAATGGGCCTAGCGGGATCCATGGTAGTGCCAGCCCTGGGCACCCCCCCTTTGCCTGCAGTTAGTTGGTGGTTGCGCCCCTGGGCCCTATTTCCTTCCTCCACAAGAAAAAAAGGTGTGAGCGGGCAGCAGCCATCGGCCATTTTAAATGTAAGTTAGGGTGGCCTGGGGGGCTATTGCCACCCTACCCCCTGGGCCAGCCCTCCCCTGGAACAAGCACAGATTGGAAGTCATGTATTATTTTCTTTTATCTTTTCTCATTCATTAAATGCCGCCATTCTTGAGATGTATTACAATGACTATACCCATTTGATGCATATTACTTTGCTATTCTGGACAAATCAATTGTAATGCTGTATACTCTACTATGGATACTGTAATAAGTGAATGTGCATTCTTGTTTGACGGCAAAAAAATATAGTTTTGATTTAAAAGAAAAAAAACTCCCATGAAGTGTAGAGGTACCAGAGTGCAGCCGTTGCCCGAGCGGTTTCGTCTGGAATAGACTTCTTCCCAGGGCAATTGCTCAGCAGGAGAGAGACTCCCCTAGGAGGAAAAGATAGTCCTCTGTAGCCAGGGGTGCCCAAATTGGATCTGAATCCCATTATCTGATCTCAGGGATCTATATCTGCTGGGGATAAATCCGTTGCACATGAGAGCATTTCAGTTTTTGGCAGCAAGGGAGCGACACATTTCTTTCTGTATTTTTAAGCTGTACACCATTTTTTTCCCCCAGTGTGCTGGATCTCTTTCTTTCTTTGTTAGAAAATGGGCACATCACCATGGACAGAGGCAGTTACGCTGGATGCCAGGCAGTGAAAATGCACGGCACATCAGATAGGAAGGTTGTGCATGTGCACAGACTGCTTATGGCTCATACACAGCTGAGTCTATATTATCCATTTGACCCTGTAATATCGAAACCCGGGTAGGGATACGGTGGGCGGCTTCCACTGCTAGGCAGTGGCGATGCCAATGCTGGTCTTATACTGTTGTAAGAGAGCACCTCTACTCATTACTGCCTGACCCACAGTCTATTCCCTTGATCCAGCTGAGTACCTTCAGCATGAAGCCCACAGGATCCCAGCGCTGGTAACTTAGGGAACACCAGCCTGGCTACACAGCACCCACTGGGATTTTCTCACACCTGTCCTACGTTTAACTGGTGAGCTGACACAAATAATGCGTTTTACTGAGTTAATAAAATCAAGGATATTTACACACTCCAGCCATCCCTTGATGGTGGTGTCCCAGAGTCCAACATCCCATAACCTAGGGAGGTAAGAAGTCCGAGAACTGAGTAACATCCTTACACTGCTTGAGACTTTCCCCCCTAAGGGCAATCTAATGAATTGTCCAACTAACAACATGTTGGTCTGGCCTGGTCCACCTGCAGAAAAAACTTCAGGCAGCACTCAACCTGTGACCAAACTCTCCCTGAGCTCCCTGAGCTCCAACTAAAACTATTTAACCACTTCAGCCCCGGAAGGATTTCACACTTTAGGACCGGAGCCCTTTTTGCGATTCAGCGCTGCGTCGCTTTAACTGACAATTGCGCGGTCGTGCGACGTTGTACCCAAACGAAATTTGCGTCCTTTTTTTCCCCACAAATAGAGCTTTCTTTTGGTGGTATTTGATCACCGCTGTGTCATTTCTGATCGCCGCTATAAACAAAAGAAGAGCGACAATTTTGCAAAAAAAACCCAAATTTCTTACTTTTTGCTAAAATACAAATCCAAAAAAAATATATAAAAAAACATTTTTTTTCATCGGTTTTGGCCGATTTTTATTCTTCCTCATATTTGAGATAAAAAAAATCGCAATCGGCGTTTATTGATTGGTTTGCGCAAAAGTGGTCGCGTTTACGGATGGTGAGAATTCATTTTTGGGGTTTTTATTTTTTTTATTTTTTACTAGTAATGGCGGCGATCTGCGATTTTTAGCGGTACTGCGATATTTCAGCGGACATGTCGGACCATTTTGACACTTTTTTGGGACCATTGGCATTTATACAGTGATCAGTGCTATAAAAATGCACCGATTACTGTGTAAATGCCATTGGCAGTGAAGGGGTTAACCTGCAGGGGGCGCTCTAAGGGTTAGCTGTGTTCCCTGGGCGTGTTCTAACTGTGGGGGGACTGCCCTAACAGGAGAAGGGAAGTGATCACAGCCCTTCCCCCTCTCACAGAACGGAGGTCCGTGTTTACTTACACGGACCTCCGTTATTTCACTCCGGGGGGGGCATCGCGGGTGGCCGGCGGAGATCGACTCTGCCGCACCCGCTCCCTGGCCCTCCCCGGACACAGTGAGTGTGCGGGCGCGCCCACGGCTCGATCTCGCGGTCGCCGTAGTATGACGGCGTTTTGCGTTATCGAGCCACACTGTCGCCGTCAATTGCCGACCAGCGGTCGGCAAGCGGTTAAATAAGAGAGAGTTCCAGCAGGCTACCTATGTGCCCTACACTACAATACCGCATGAAGCATATCACCAGTACAGATCACAGGTATCATATTGGCTTAACATTTCATTTTCTTTTGTGCATGTTTGGTCGTTTCTTTATGATTTGTGCTTAAATATCAAATCTTTACGGATGGATCATGGTGCCCTCTACATTGGTGAGCAGTAGGAAGAATGTCCCTTACATTGGTGGTCTGAATACCACTCTTGCAGTCAGCCAAAAAGATTTTTGGTGCCATGCAGCTGGCTCTGCCAGGTGATATAACTAAAGGTTTGTTGGGCAAGGTATGTCTTTTTGCTGATAATACAGAAGGTGTGTAATAGGGTTGATATCCCTGGAGGTGTCTGTAACATGAAACATGATTTGCCATTGCTGGATGATTGGTCAAAGCAGTGGAGATCTCAGTTCAATGTTTCTAAATGTAAAATAATCCCTTAGGAGAGTACAATAATGGGGGTACAGTGTAAGCCAGCACTACAGAAGAAAAAGATTTGGGGGTATTTCTTTCAGATAATTGAAAAATGGGCAAACAGTGTGACCAGGCAGAGGGAAAAGCAAAAAGAATTCTAGGATGCATCACAAGAGGAATCATCAGCAGGAGGAATGAGGTCCCGATTCCTCTATATAGAACTTTAGATATCCCTAGAGAGGTCAACAGCAGAAGGAGGTCCTGATTCCTCTATATAGATCTTTATATCACTAGAGGAGTCACCAGCAGGAGGAAGGGGGTCCTGATTCCTCTATATAGATCTTTAGATATCCCTAGAGGGGTCACCAGCAGGAGGAGGAGGTCCTGATTCCTCTATATAGATCTTTATATCACTAGAGGGGTCCCCAGCAGGATGAAGGAGGTCCTGATTCCTCTATATAGATCTTTATATCACTAGAGGGGTCCCCAGCAGGAGGAAGGGGGTCCTGATTCCTCTATATAGATCTTTATATCACTAGAGGAATCACCAGCAGGAGGAGGAGGTCCTGATTCCTCTATATAGATCTTTATATCACTAGAGGGGTCACCAGCAGGAGGAAGGGGGTCCTGAGTCCTCTATATAGATCTTTATATCACTAGAGGGGTCACCAGCAGGAGGAAGGAGGTCCTGATTCCTCTATATAGATCTTTATATCACTAGAGGGATCACCAGCAGGAGGAAGTGGGTCCTGATTCCTCTATATAGATCTTTATATCACTAGAGGGATCACCAACAGGAGGAAGGAGGTTCTGATTCCTCTATATAGATCTTTAGTGAGACCTCATTTAAAATAATGTGTCAAGTTCTGGAGATCTCACTTACAAAAAGATATTGTGAAGAAAGAACGAGTCCAGAGACATACATATCAAGAGCGGCTTCAGGAACTTAATATGTACAGTCTGGAGGAAAGAAGGGAAAGGGGAGACATTGACTGAAACCTTTAAATACATCAAGGGGGTGAATGAGGTTCAAGAGGGCAATTTTTTCAGTATGAAACCAAAATCAAGAACATGGGGACATGGCCACAAACTTGCAAAAGGAAAGTTCAAAACGAATCTTAGAAAGTATTATTGTACTGAAAGGGTAGTTGATGCCTGGAATAAACTCCCAGGAGAGGTAGTGAGGCAGTCAAACGTAAATGGCTTCAGACGTGCTTGGGACAAAAAAGTTAACAAAAAAAAAAACAGAAAAAAACCCCCAAAACAAACAAACAAGAAATTAAAAGTGGGCAGACTCTATGTAATACTTGGTCTTTTTTCTATGTTTCTAACTATGCTGCGACCATCAAATGAGAAGTCAACTTGCCACAGCTCAAGGAAGGCCTAGCAAGCACTGGAGGAACCCTGGTTGAGAATGGTTGCATGCAGTATGAGCAGGGTCAGATTTACCATCAAGTTAAGAAGGTTTGTGCATTTAGGACAATGGTAGCTGGTCCCTGCATAGGTATGGGCCACTCATTTCTTCCCATGATCAGTAAATATAAAGGAATTGCTTATAAATGTGAATGCAAATCCTCACAATACATTAAAGTGGATTAGGCTAGGCGAAAACTTAAAGGATACTAATCATCCTTCCTCTATCACTCAGCCACTATCGTTGGACTTGGGTTTGTTCCTTTTTTTCTGGGCTCCTGTTATCGCTCTCCAATCTCCTCTCAACCAGAATAAGAGTGAGTGTTATTTTCCTCTATTACTTGGTTGTTACATTTTAATATATATGTTTTTTTATTTTTTTATATCTGAAAGCTTCCTGTTTTGAGTAGTTCGATGGTAGGCAGTTTATTTTTTTAATCTTGACCAAAGTAAAGGAAAATGTATTCCATACATAGGAAATTCAAAAGCGGATCGGATTAGGTGAAATTACATAACACTCCTAAACG
>BLSH010142156.1:347206-368360 GCA_018402905.1 Glandirana rugosa | reverse complement strand
ACGTCTCAAGTACTCGTAGTACCCTTTACATCAAGGTTTTGTAGACCTCATGGTTCCAAGCGGTAGTGACCAGATTTCCTAGAGGTGTCTAGCCTTGTGGACAGCCTTCCCAGAAGAGTTGAAGCTGTTATAGCTGCAAAGGGTGGGCCAACTCAATATTAAACCCTACGGACTAAGACTGGGATGTCATTAAAGTTCATGTGTGTGTAAAGACCCACGTCTTAATACTTTTGGTAATATAGTGTATATCTGGCCCTTTAAACAGTGGTGTGGCACTTCAGTTTCCATTTTTATATCATTACACTACAAGCCAAGGAGATCTGTGGAGATCCTTTAGACCAGTGATGGCGAACCTTGGTACTCCAGATGTTTTGGAACTACATTTCCCATGATGCTCATGAACTCTGCAGTGTAGTTGAGCATCATGGGAAATGTAGTTTCAAAACATCTGGAGTGCCAAGATTCGCCATCACTACTTTAGGGTGTAGAAGCTGCCTTTCTGGGAACCAGGTTATTTACATCAACATCAATACCACTGAGAGAACCCTACAGGTCCAGAGCTATATTTCCACTTCCTATTGGCTGTCCAGTGGTGGGGTGCTCTCAGGATCCTGTGGAGGAGTCTGCAAAAGTACCATCATTGAGAGGGAATAATGGGGACCAGCCAGAGCAGATACATCTACAGTGTTGGATTAGCAATACCCCATGCCGGGAAACAGAACCGGTTTGGAACCCAGATGGCAGAGATAGGTGAGTATATCCTGCTTTACAAGGTAAGAAAAAAAAACACGCAGAATGGGTTGGAGAGGAGTGGGAGGGCGGTAATGTTTGCTTGGAGATAGACTTTAATATTTGTATTATGTCTGTGAAGCTGTACAAACCCACCAAAATAAAGGAAACAGTATTGGATCTGAGCACATTGTACCATCACCATGATCCAATAATTTGATGCCTCTTCTTCAGGTGTTTCAGAGAAGGTTTGATGGGAGTGAAAATTTTTATCGAGGTTGGCAGGACTACAAGGCCGGATTCGGACGAGCTGACTCCGAGTATTGGTTGGGTAAGGCTTTTATTTTAAACCTTCTTGAAGATCGTTTTTTTTTTAATGTCAGCAGCTATTGCATTCTGGCTATATGCTACCCTGTATATTACAGTGCTGTGAAAAAGTATTTGCCCTCTCCCTGATTTTTTATTTGTTTGCATATTTGTCACACTTACATGATTCAGATCATCAAACAAATTGTAATGTTACACAAAGATAACCATAGTAAATACAAAATGCAGTTTTTAAAGGATGATTTCATTTATTAAAAGCCTTTCCACACTGAGCCGCCCGAGCGTCAGCGGTAAAATGCAGCTAGTTTTGCAGTGCTTTACCGCTGTTATAGCTATTTGGGTGGCAGCGGGGGCACTTTTAACCCCTAAGAAGGGGTTAAAAGTGCCGGCGGGCAGCGCTTCAGGAGCGGTGTACAGCCACTTCAGAAGCACTGCCCATTTATTTCAATGGGCAGGGGCGGTGGAGGAGTGGTGTTCCACCACCCCAAAAATGCTGCTTGCAGGACTTTTTTTCCTGTCCTGCAAGTGCACCACCCCAGTATGAAAGAATTCAGGCTTTCACTCTGGGGTGGATTAGGAAGCAGTTTAGAGGCGCTTTACGGGCACTATTTTTAGGGCAAAAATGCCTGTAAACCGCCTTCAGTATGAAAGGGGTCTAAGGAAAAAAGCTGCCCAAACCAGCCTGGCCACAGGCCTTAGGATATGAGATGAGAACGAGGGACATCTATTAGCAAAAGTAAGTACACTTAGGACACCCCCCTTGCCATAACAAAATGTGAAAAAAGTGAAGCGCTGTGAATACTTTGAGGTTGCACTGTATGTATAAACATACTATATATATATATATATATATATATATATATATATCTTAATAACCTCCATATTTCTTTTCTGGAACAGGGCTGGAGAATATCTACCGCATCACCTCTCAGAGGTACTACCGCCTGCGCATCGACCTCACAGATTTTGACAATGACTCCCGTTTTGTGTACTACAATAATTTCTCCCTCTCTGATGAGAGAGACAACTACAGACTGTATATGGTTGATTTTCAAGAAGGGAATCTATGCAAACCTATTGGTAAGGAACTAAAGCCAAATAGTGGGCAAAGGATTACATTTGTTGTTGGAAGGAAAGGGGTAGATTGATACATATCCCGGTAGATTGCGTTTGCTAAGAAACACCTCTAATCGTTTTTTGAACTTATCTACACTGTCCATTGGCACCCCCCAACTGTGGAAGGGAGTGCCACATCCTTACCACTCTAACAGTAAAGAACCCACTGTGCAGTTTTAGACTAAATGGCTTCTCATTGAACTTCATTGTGTGGAGACCCAAGACCAAAACGTTTCCTCCCAATGCTGAAGTCACCATTCAAGGATTTGCATATCACTATCATATCTCCTCTTAAGCATCTTTTCTTCAGGGAGAGTAAGTTTAATGTCTGTAGTCGTTCCTCATAACCGAGGACCTCCAGGCCCCTTATTAGGTTTGTTGCCCTTCTTTGGACTCTCTACTTCACCCATATCCTTCCTGAAGACTGGTGACCAGAACTGGAAGGCATACTCAGGATGTGGCCGAACCATAACCAGAGTTTTTGTAAAGTGGTAGAATTATTGTTTTATCTCTGGAGCAAATAGCCCTTTTTAACACATGCTAATATTCTACTGGCCCTGCTTGCTGCAGCTTGGCAGTGCATGCTATTGCTAAGTCTGTAATTTACTAGGACCCCCAGATACTCTTCCATCACGATTCTCCCAGCATTTCCCCCCCCCCCCCAGCTAGTAACTTGCATGCATAGTTTTACCTCCTAAATGCATTACTTTACATTTGTCTACATTGAACCTCACCTACCATATAGCCACCCCCCCCCCTTCCAACTTCTATGCCATTTATGAACAAGTTAAACAAAATAGGTCTCAGGACAGGGCCCTGGGACATCCCACTCTCAGCCCCAGACCATTCAGAAAATATTTAATGAACACCCTCTGGATGCACTCCTGTAACTAGTTTTCTATCCAGGTACATACCATGTCACCCATGCCAAAATATCTCAATTTTTAAATTAAGCATTTATGGGGTACTGTAGCAAATGTCTTAGTGAAATCCAAATTACAGCTCGCTTCCTCATAGAATGATAAAAGGTTAGTCTGGCAAGAAGAGTTCTCAATAAGTTCATGTTGTTTACTACTAATGATAATATTCTCATCAGCAAATTATTGAATATGGTCCCTTATCATCCCCTCCGACCGGTTACATACTATTGATGTTAGGCTGACCGGTTTTTAGTTTCCAGATATGTATCTCTGCCCTTTTTTGAATAATAGTATCAGGTTTGTTTTTTGCCAATCAGCTGATACCATTCCAGTCAGCAAGCTGTCCTTAAACATTAGGAATAATGGTCTGGGTATAACATGGCTAAGTTCTTTGAGAACTTTCAGATGTAAGCCATCTGCTCCTGGTGATTTATCCACATTACATAAATCTAGTCTTATTTAAACACTGGTCTTTGTCAGCCACAAGAGTACATTCAATATATTGTTATTACCATTACTGTTTTGTTTATTATACCCTTCTCTTCCCTATGTATAACCTGAGGAGGCAAATGTATTTATTACAGTTGCATTCCCCAATCACTTATGGCACCCTTCCCCCGATAATCTTTTATGTTACCAATATGTTCTGACCTCAGCTTTTTACTACTAATATATTTGAAAACAGTTTTACTCTCCTCTGTCTTTTGTTATCTATGATAGATAGATAGATAGATAGATAGATAGATAGATAGATAGATAGATAGATAGATAGATAGATAGATGGGGTCCCCTCAACATCCATACCAGACCCTTATCCGAGCCTGCAGCCTGGAAGGTCAGGAAAGGGGGGATGAGTGAGCAGGCCTCTACCCTCCTGAACAATACCAGGCCACATTGTTAAAGGGGGCTTCCAGATTCCAATAAGCCCCCTGCCCTCAGACCCCCACAACCACCACCCAGGGAAGAGGCCCTTGTCCCCATTAACATGGGAGGTGGGTGCTCCCCCCCCCAAAGCACCTTGTCCCCATGTTGATGGGGACAAGGGCCTCTTCCCTGGGCGGTGGTTGTGGGGGTCTGAGGGCAGGGGGCTTATTGGAATCTGGAAGCCCCCTTTAACAATGGAGCCCCCAGATCCCAGCCCCTCCATGTGAATTAATTGTACCCCTACCCATTCACCAAAAAAAGAAGTGTAATGTTATAAAACACAAGAGACAGTTTTTGACAAGTCCTTTATTAAAAATCTTCTTCCTCAGGCGTTTCTTCGCCTTCCAGTGTTTCTTCTCCCTCTTCTCTTTCCATTGGTTTCTTCTTCCTCCGGTGTTTCTTCTCCCTCCAATGTTCCTTCTCCCTCTTCTCTCTCTGGAGGTTTCTTCTCCCTCCATGGGCAGTGGCGGCAGACAAAGAAGACATCCCCGGAGAGAGAAGAGGGAGAAAAAACACCAAAGGGAGAAGACAGCGGAGGGAGACGACAGTGGAAGGAGAAGAAACCATTGGAGGAAGAAAACACAATTTTTAATAAAGGACTTGTCTAAAACCTTCTCTTGTGTTTTGTAACACTACACTTTTTTTTTGGTGAATGGGTAGGGGTACAATGTAGCCCATATTCATTCACATGGGGGGCTTGGGGTCACCTTGTTGAAGGGGGCTTCCAGATTCTGATAAGCCCTCTGCATGCAGACCCCCGCAACCACTGCCTAGGGTTGTCGGGAAGAGGCCCTTGTGGGTACAAGGTGCTTTGAGGTGAGGAGGCAGAACCCCCCAGATGTTGAGGGCATGTGGCCTGGTGTGGTTCAGGAGAGGGGTTTGCGCACTCGTCCCTCCTCAATTGACCAATCAGGCTGCATACTTAGATATGGTGTTTGGGGGGACCCCACAATTTTTTTGTTCATCATTTTTAATTGTTGATTTTTTTTTTTTTTTACAATCAGCTGTGAGCGGGGAAGCCCCATACTTATTCACATGGGGGGGGCTGGAATCTGGGGGTTACCCTTGTTAAAGGGGGCGTCCAGATTCTGAAAAGCCCCCTCTGCCACTGCCCAGGGTTGTCGGGTGATGTGGCCTGGTATGGATCATGGGGGGGCCCGTTCACTCCTTTCTTGACCTGCCGGCTGTATGCTCAGATAAGAGTCTGGTATAGATTTTGGGGGGGGGGGCCCTGCTCCACTTTTTCTTTAAATTTTTGGCGTGTTTTGTTTTTCAGGATTTTTAATTGTCTGCTTTTTTTTTAAATCAGCTGTGAGCAGGGGAAGCCCCATTCTCATTCACATGGGGGTCCTGGAATCTGGGGGTTCCCTTGTTAAAGGGGGCTTCCAGATTCCGATAAGCACCCAGCCCAGGGCTGTCCCCATCCACATGGTCAACAGATCTCCTGATAGTCACCCGGATGGGCTGGTGAGTGCTAGTTGGGAGCACTGGTGGGGAGGAGTTAGCCTGGAGGGCTAGTGAAAGGGGCAGCTGCAATTAGCTGGGTTGGCAGTGCCTGAAGAGGTGGTGCCGGGATGGCTAGCCACAAGAGGAAGAATACAAGCTGGTCACTGTAATTTTAGCTACACAACAAGGGACCTTGGGTTCCTGCCTGTAATGGATCATTACTTCTAATCTGACTGGGAGTCTGTCAGATCTTCAAACAGTGATCCAGATGGAGCTGATATGAACAAGTGTGTGCTGGAGGAAGAAGTTGGAGCTGTATATAGAGACTGTATATAGGAAGAGTGTCCCTGAAGTTGTTGGTGACGTTTAGCTAAAGTCAAGTGGGCACCCCATAACCTCCTATCCCTATCCAAGTTATTAACCCTCAATAAACTGGGCAAAAAAAAGTCAGACTGTTCTCTGTCTCTGGAGTACCTGTGAAAATTTGGCATGCCTGGCTGTGCAGGAATAGGGGGATCCAGTTCATCCGCGGCTCCCAAGGGGGTGCACTACGTATGGCTGGTCAGTGAATAGATAAATAGAAAGTTAGGTGGATTGTGGCTGAATGTATGGTTGGGTTGGTTGGTGGGCGAATGGATGGATAGGTGGTTTGGCAGGCATATAGATGGTTATTCAGGCTGGTGAATGGATGGATCTATGTATAGTTAGGTGGGTTTGTGGGTAGAAGGTTGGTTAGGCACATTGGTGAAGAGATGAATGTGTAGATAGGTGGGTAGATGGAAGGGGTTTACGTCAGATACCCTGATTATAAGACTACAGTACCACAAATTATAACAAAGGGTGCAATTTAAATCTGACCTTCGGCCTTCCCTTAAGTCTTGAATAGTTGTATCGACTCCTCTCCTTGCCACCAACTATGGACCCAGGACTAAGGAGACCCCTCCCTCTTGGGTTACAAGGAACCTTTTCCCCAAGAGGGTTATATCACTTTCTTGGGTACCTGGCTGGCCATGAATTATACCAGCTACCCTTTCCATGTAATTAGGGCTGGAGGGACTGTTTCTGGGAACCCTCGATATATTATGCATAGTGGAACTATTATCCTGGAGCGATGTGTTATGTGCAGGGGGTGAATTCCAGCATACAGTATGTGGCGTTATTTTTGGTTACAAGTTTCCTGGCATCAACTATTGTTAGCTGTAATTGGGTTTAGGTGATAAGCTCTTCTTTTTGTTTAATCACCTCCAGAGTCCAGGCTGCTAAGTGCCGGGAAGGAATCCATTATTTTCTTGCGTTTGATTATTTGTTTATGTAATGTCATTTTCTCCTGGGATTTGTGATGTGTGCCATACCTGTCTAGAAGGAAGGGTTCTGTGTATCAATGCTTTGCTGTTTGCTAAAAAATTCAGTCCTGTTTTACTCCAACATTGGTTCTGTCTGATGCTTGGGGTAAATGTGCTATTTACAGTTCTAACTAGAGTTGAGCGAACCCATGGATGTTCGGGTTCGGTGGGTTCAGCCGAACTTCAGAAAAAAGTCTGGGTTCGGTACCGAACTTGACCCGAACTTTACCCCGAACCCCATTTAATTCAATGGGGACCCGAACTTTGAAAAAAAAATGACTGTAAAAGAGTCCTGGAAAGTGCTAGAGGGCTGCAAAATGCTTCTAGAACAATAATCTGTCCCTTACAGCAACAGCAGGAACCTGACCCTATAGAACTAGGAGATGATTTTAGAACAATAATCTATCCCTCTAAGCAGTAGACTCTACCTAGTCCAGTCAGATCGTTCTGTAATGCAGGATGAGATCTGCAATCTGTCCCTAAAAGCAGTAGCAGTAGCAATCTCTACCTATCTATCTATCTGCAATCTGTCCCTCACAGCACCGGCAGCATCCTCTCCCTACACTACCCAGAGAGCATGTGACATGCAGCACTGTGACTCCAGCCTCATATAGAGGCTGGGTCACATGATGCACTGGCCAATCACAGCCATGCCATTAGTAGGCATGGCTGTGATGGCTTCTAGGGAAAACCAGTGAAATGCTTGTTGATTGGCTGCCCTGCAGCTATTTAACATGCGTGATCAAATACCCGAACCCAGAACTCGAACCCAAAAGTTTTTTCAGATGTCCGGGTTCGGGTCCGGGTCACGGACACCCCAAAGTTCGGTACGAACCCGAACATTACAGTTCGGGTTCACTCAACTCTAGTTCTAACCTAATATACTGGTCCTGTCCGGTAAGTAGGGAGGTTTGGGCTGAAATTGCTATATTTTGGCTCCAGTGTGGAGAAAGCTATAGCTTGGTGGGGGCACCCAGTCGGGGTGTCAGACAGTTCGCCACACCTGCACACTGTGAGTTTCTCACTATGTGCAATAGAAACTGCAGCAAGTCAGATAGAGCCACCTATTTTCCTGGCTGGAAGATGTCCAGCATTATCCAGCCCTTTCCTTCCTAACTGTCCCTGACCTACCCCTTTCATTCATTAAATGTCAGTTCTTTCTTTCAATCATGAAAGCTCAGCATCACATGTGGTGTCACCTACAGTGGTCTGTATGAAAATGCCATCTGCCTAAAAACACCCTCATTTTTGTTATGAGATCTTAAAAAAATATTTTTTTAATATTTGTTTTGCTTGAGTCACATTATACAACTATTCAATGTAACTGTAATACATATTCTAACAGGAGATTCGTTCGGGAGCCAACATGGCATGGGTTTCACCACCTACGATCACGACAGAGACATGATTTCTGGAAACTGCGCCATTACCTTCAAAGGAGGATCCTGGTACAGAAACTGCCATGGTGCCAACCCAAACGGTTTATATCTGAGACCCCCCACCAACCAGTATGGCACTGGTATGATCTGGAAAACATGGCGAGGAGATTATTACTCCATGAAGATCACCCAGTTGAAGATAGCAAGGAAATAGTGAACGTCTGGTAATACCCACATTCATACTACAATTAAAAACTGAACTTTCAGCATAAATCCGCAATATATATGACAGATGCAACAAAACAACAAGTGTGTGTACAGTCTTACAGATGTTTTTATTTAGAAAACTGCAGCATTCTGAGTAGAAAAGCCTTTCCCCTGCCTGCATGCTGCAGGGAAGGACACTTGCTCTCTACGTGGAAGCAGTGGTCTCTCTGCAGAGGTTCAAACACACCCCATTGAGTCAGAGCTAGAGTTCTTTAGAAAGCATGAGCTTTGCTGGTTTAGGCGCTATAGGTCTAATTCAGCAAAGAACTGGTAAACGGGGGCAGTGTTGGCACCATACAAGTGCTTAAACAATGGCCTAATGGCAGGATCACCAGGGACTAATTTTAATGGAAGCTGCAGATTCAAAAACATTGAAAAAATATTTTTTAAATGATAAACCTAATATGAGATTTTAGTGATTGGGTTGACATACATCTGCTTTACAATGAACTGTGTGCCTTGTTCTGTCTCTGTAGATTTTATGAAATGATAATGATAGAAGTACAATGAACACAATGATTGTTTTTAGGAATGAATGGCTAATAAACAAATCCAGTGATGTTCTGGTATCTCTGGGATAAAGTCATGTCTATATATCGTCATCAGAAAACCAAGATGGAGTGATAATCAGAAGGAGTTTATTGAATCCAATTTGAGTGGTTCTGTGTGAGTGCGATCAATTTATTGAGAGGAGAAGGTGGGGGACATTTTGGATAAGGAAAGGTCTACACCAGTGGTGGCCAACTTACTTCATTTAGGGGAACTCAAGTGTGACCCCTGAATTCTCCAACAGGTCCCACATAATATTCAGTAACTGTTATCCTAGATCATGGGCAGCCTGAGAGAGGTGGCGATCTACCTGAACAACATGAGAGAAGTCAAAGATCACTGGGGCACAGTGTCGCCCAATGTTGCCTCCTCACCACCTGATTTAAACCTATAATTGCTGTACTACCGTGCCACAATCACGGGGATTTCACTGCAATTATTGGTTTAAACCAGGTAGTAAGGAGTCAACCCCGATCACTTTTCAGAGCAGCAGAATTGCCTACTGCACTTGTAAATGAGCCCTTTGCAATGGCGCCCTTAGGGATTATACCAGCTGTTGCTTTTGGTGGGCAATTGTGACCCATTCAAGTGAATGGGGCCACTTTGCAAACACCCTGCAACTGTGTGCAATGCACTCAGTTGCAGCTTGCTAGTGTGGGGGCCAAGCGGTTAAAGCAGGTGGTGGGGAGGCAATACAACTACTCCACACCGCCTGCTTTAACCGCTTGGTCTCTGTGCTTCACAAGATTGCAGGGTGCTTGCAGAGCGGCCACATTTACTTGATTGGGTCAAGTTTAGTGGGCGCTACACCTGCCAATTGTGATGGATGTATAATTCCTGCTGCGGCCATGACATGTGTACACTCCTAGCCATTGCAGCAAGGTTATGCGGTTGGGGGTGGTAGAAAAAAAAGGGCTCAACTATGGGGTTTTACCGCCCACCCCCCCAAACCACAACAAGCCCTTACGGTCCTGAGTCATCTATCATAGTTGATTTTTAGGGGACCCCTGGGATGAGAACAAAGAGGGACCCCTGGGATGAGGACAGTGAGGGACCCCTGGGATGAGGACAGAAAAGGACCCCTGGGGTGAGGACAGAGAGGAACCCCCAGAGTAAGGACAGAGAGGGAACCCTGGGATGAAGACAGAGAGGGACCTCTGGGTTGAGGACAGAAAGGGATGCCTAGGATGAGGAGAAAGAGGGACTCCCGGGATGAGGACAGAGAGGAACCCCCGGGGTGAGGACAGGGGGCCACCCCTCGGGGAGGGGGACAGAGGGGGACCCTCAGAATGAGGACAGAGAGGAACCTCTTAGATGAGGACAGGGGAGAACCCCTTAGGATGAGGACAGAGAGGAACACCCAGGATGAGGACAGAGAGGGAGCCCTGGAATGAGGACAGAGAGGGACCCCTGGGATGAGGAAAAAGAGGGACCCCCCGGGATGAGAACAGAGAGGAACCCCTGGGATGAGGACAGAGGGGAACCCCCGGGATGAGGACAGAGGGTAACCCCCCTTCCCGGGGAGAGGGAAAGAGGGGGGACCCTCAGAATGAGGACAGAGAGGAACCCTGAGGATGAAAACAGACATAGACTCCCGTTCTGATGATAGAGACAGGGACCCCTGGGCTGAGGACAGAGAGGAGGACCCTTGGAATGAGGACAGAGAGGAACCTCAGGGAGGAGGAGAGAGGAGAACCCCCGGGATGAGGACAGAGAGGAACCCCGGGGTGAAGACAGAGGGGGCCCCCATGATGAGGACAGAGAGGGACCCCTGGGATGAGGAAAAAGAGGGACCCCCGGGATGAGGACAGAGGGGAACCCTCGGGATGAGAACAAAAAGTAAGGTTCACTCAACTCTATACAAGATGCTTTTCAATGCTTTACTGTAAAATTATTTTGACACAACAGTATCACATCTCTTCCTTTGAACTCAGTCTCAGTAAAGTACACTTCAGTGCCATAACACAGAACACCAGAGTCCAGCCATCTTCCCAACAAATCTAGTGAGTCCCCTAGCAGTGCTTCCTTACACAAGGCGTCTCTCCACCCTTGTATTGGCTGTCAGTGCAGGTGGAAGATGAATTCACCACTGCATGATGCTGAAGGAACCTCTACAACCTCAGGAGACACCAATAGATTCCATGGCTGAGAAAGGCAAACAGGTACAGCTAACTACAGTGTATAGATTTTTGTTCACATTTTAGCAAGCACTGACCCTGTAACATAATGATATAGTGATCAGAGTCCAAAGAGCTGCTCAAAGTGGCTCTGCTAAATAGGCTTGTGCAATTAGTTTAGTTCCGAATTTCGTTTTTACAGAATTTTGCAAAATTCGGCAATTCTGACAAATTTCAAATTTCCGTTTATTTTCGAATTTTCGTTTTTTCCGAATCGCGGCAATTGCGGTAATTCGGAAATTCACGATAATTGCGGTAATTCGCAATTGCGATAATTGTGGTAATTCGGAAATTTGCGGTAATTTGGAAATTCGGCAATCGGAACAGCCAAAAATCCGAAATTCAAAAATTTGGAAATCCGAAAATTTGAAAATAACAAAGAACTTTTGAAATAATAACTAGCTCATAAATAACTATTAAATTATAGGTATTAGAATTTCCTTGAAAATATGGCTTTCAGTGATAAATTTCATATTTAAGTTCACTAACAGCCAAATTTTCAAGGAAATTCAAATGCCTATAATTTAATAGTTATTCCAAAATTCGGAAATAAGAAAGAAAATTTGAAATAATAACTTATTATACTTTATAAGAAGTTATAATAATAAATTAATAACGTATTATTTCAAATGTTCTTTCTTATTTCTGAATTTCAGAAATTCGAAAATAAGAAAGAACATTTGAGATAATAATAAATAACTATTAAATTATAGGTATTGGATGTCCTTGAAAATATGGCTGTTAGTGATACATTTCATATTTAAATTCACTAACAGACAAATTTTCAAGGACATTCCAATACCTCTAATTTAAAGCAGTTGTCTACCCTATTTTCTGACTTTTACCTACAGGTAAGCCTATAATAAGGCTTACCTGTAGGTAAAATGAATATTTCCTAAACCTATATGGTTTAGGACAGGGGTGGCGAACAAGTTAGACACAAAGAGCCAAATTTTTAAACTGTGAGAGTCAGAGAGCCACACCACGCAGTGACGAAGCGGCGCGAATCGGCGCGTTGCGGCGCGAAGCGGCGCGATGCGGCGCGAAGCGGCGCTCGAGGCGATCTCAAGGCGGCTTGCGAGGAAACTTCTATCATAGAAGTCAATGCAAGCTGCCTGAGATCGCCCGGAGGGAAACATGAAACTTGGCAAAGAGCCACAGTATATACAAAATATAATAAGAGGCAAAGAGCCGCATTCATTATGGCCGGGAGCCGCATGCGGCTCAAGAGCCGCGTGTTCGCCACCCCTGGTTTAGGAGATATTTCCCCTCTAAACAGCTTTGGTGTTACGGCGCATGCGCCGTGTATGTCCCGGCAAAGGCCCGGCAATGTAAGTGGGAAAAATGCTCCTTACATTGGTAACATTCATTGAGAAGAATCCTCCCATTTACAGTATACCTAAAAAGATCATTGGCTTCAGTGGGAATTTACACTTAATTGTCAAAAGTATTGGGACACCTGCCTTTACATGCACATGAACTTAAATGACATCCCAGTCTTAGTCCGTAGAGTTCAATATTGAGTTGGCCCACCCTTTGCTGCTATAACAGCTTCAACCCTTCTGGGAGTGCTGTCCACAGTGTTTAGGAGTGTATCTATGGGTTTGTTTGACCATTCTTCCACAAGCAAATTTGTGAGTTCTAAGGGGGTGATCGGGGATTTATTTATTTATTTTTTTTACACTTTGCTGTTATAACAAAGATCATTGTAACAGCAAAGTTTTCAATTCTCATGAATGGGTTACATTCATGACAGCTGTGATTACTACTGATCTGGGATTGGCTACAGCTAATCACATGTTACAGGGTGCTGCAATTGGCCCAGGTACCATGTGATAGCTATGGTCCAATCACAGCGTAGGAAACACAGCTATTAGGAACTAATTAATTCATTCATAACAACTTTGTTGACATTGTGACCATGTGATCACATAGCAATCAAGCAATCCCCTGGTCGGACAAAGCCGCTGGGTATTGGCAAATCACGGGAGCGGTGCACTGCATGCCCCAGGGGCACGCAAGTGTACATGTGCTAAGCGAAGTATGGGTACATTACTGTAGCTGCCAGCCATCCGCAGTATATGTACTGTGAACGATCGGCAACTAGTTAAGAATCTGTCCTGAGCTACATCATCAAACTTTTCTCGGTATATTATCAAAACCATCTTCTCTGCTCTTCCCAAGACCTCCTGCTTTCTGGCTTCCTCATCACCTCCTCCCATGCTCTCCTCCAGGACTTCTCCAGAACCTCTTCCATTCTCTGGAACTCCTTATCTCATTCTGTCCAACTCCTACTCTGTCCGCCTTTAGTTGATCCCTGAAAACTCATCTTGCTGCCTTCACCTCTATAACATTTCCAATATAGACTCCTTAATAACCAACAACCCCACCAATCTACTAATTCATTTGCTTATAATCTCTCACCTTGCTATTGCAACTCCTTCCTCATTGGTCTTCCTCATGATTTTTTACCTTTCAGTCTATCATGTTTTCATGTTTTCGTCCTTTTCTCTTTTTTGTGTTTTAGCTATCAATATTGTGTTATAGAATATGAAATACATTTACTGATGGGAGGAGCCCTTAATAATGGGCACAGCAGGTGTACTCTGAAAAAGATTAAAGAATTTTTTGATAAATTCTGGTGTCTCCTTGGTAGACTTTGATTGGAAATAACTAAGTTTTGCACCACAGTGAGCAAGCCTTAGGCCGGGTTCACATATGTGTGGCCGTGGCCCGTGGGTTCGTGCCTGGGGTCTGGTGCATG
The DNA here is from genome assembly GCA_018402905.1 of Glandirana rugosa. Taxonomy (NCBI): domain Eukaryota; kingdom Metazoa; phylum Chordata; class Amphibia; order Anura; family Ranidae; genus Glandirana; species Glandirana rugosa. The sequence goes on along the minus strand of BLSH010142156.1, from coordinate 354,419 downwards.
TCTGTTCACCGGTTCAGGTGCAATTCAGGTACGAATTTTCACCTGAATTTGCACCTGAACTGGACCCAAAGAAGCAGAGGGCCCTTCTGTAATCCATGCCATGGCCACCCCAGACCTGTGTGAACCGACTCCATTGAGAGCCGGTCACACTCGCCTGTCGTACAAATTGGATGCGGGGAAAGCCTTATATGAAGAAGCCAAAATATGGTATACAATTAACATTTTTTTTAGATAAAGTCTGGTGTCTCTTTCGCAGACTTTGGATAGAATTAACAGGTGTGGAAAAACGGCCTAACCTGTAGGTGGTGCCTTCACACCATAACTCTCAACAGTTATCCCTGGCAATTGCAGGATTGGAATCTGCTCTTAAAAATTATGTCACACAGATGCAGAAAATTTGGGCCTTGGGTGTTGGTGGTGCCTTCACACTGTAACACTGAAAAAAAATTCAAATTATCGTCACCTGCCTGTCATACAGGTGCAGAAAAATTGGGCCTTGGGTGTTAGTGGTGCCTGCACACTGTAACACTGAAAAAAAATTCAAATTATCGTCACCTGCCTGTCATACAGGTGCAGAAAAATTGGGCTTTGGGTCTTGGTGGTGCCTCTGCACCGTAAACCCTATAAAGGTACTCTTGGTGAAAGCAAGAACTGCCCTTGCTGTAAAAAAATTGAAATTCTTTGCACTTGTCACACAGGTGCAATAACATTTGGCCTTGAAACCTATTCCAAAAAATTACTTAAAGATAAAATAAACATCCACAAAGCTAGGCAGCCTAGACAGTTTTGCAGAGATTCCAGATCCCCAACAAATTCAATTAGCAACATCTACATCAGGAGCTTGATAGCTGATGCTAATCCAGGACTGATTCATTTTGAGAAACGTCACCCGGTCAACGGAGTCTGTGGAGAGACACATTCTTTTATCTGTCACAAGACCTCTGGAAGCACTCTGGATGCACTGCAGTCCAGCATCTCAATTGCTACTGGGCAAGTTCTGGCCAGTGGTCTATTCTCATGACCCAGTAACCCAGTAGATTGTCTACTGTAAAGTTCTCCATGTCTGACAATCTTCCACAATATGATGCAGACACTGCCGATGGGATGTGAAAGCTGACAGCCCTGGGGGCAGAGGACTAAAAAATGTTTAAACGCATCACTAAGGCAGCCCCCTTCTCCACCACTCCTCCTTTGACCAACAGAAGCCTAAAAAAATACCTTTTCCATTAGACTGTAACCTACCAGAGTCTGGAAAGTTGTTACATAAACTCCACTTTAAGGTGTCCTCAAGATAATTTATCCTGTGCTCCCTCTGCGAGGATAAGTTCCAAGACTTTCCCCTTGTAACGGTGGTCAAGGAGGGTTGCCAACCAATAATGATCCTTCTTTCACAGGCTTTGAAACATGAGGGAAACCATGCACTGCACGTTTGTGGAGGCATGAGAAGCATAATACTCGGTGTCATTGAGGATTACACTATCTGGAACTGCCTCCTCCCAGCCATGTACTACACCCACGGGTTCTGGGGACATAAAACCATTTCTTCAATGCCTCCACAACTGCCATAATGCTCCTCATCCTCCTTCTCCTCCTGTGTGTTCTGTAGCCTCACAAGATTTCTGCAAGTGCCCTGTCCATAATTTCTTGCAGCATATGCTCCAGCAGGAACACAAGTGTCACTGATGCATGGGTTGTCACAGCTCACCATCCTTGTCACCTCCTTAAATGGTGGCAGTACAGTGCATGCATCCTTTATCAGCCGCCATTGGCATGGGGGAAAAAAGCAGAGCTCCCCTAAGCCTGTCCTTGTGCCATACTCCTTGATGGCCTTCTGCTGTATGTGCAACCCTTGCAGCATTGCCAAATTCAAGTTCCATCTGGTGGACATATCAAAATCAAGCGGTTTACGGGCAGGTGGAATTCCCTCTGAACTTCAGCCAACCAAACACTGGCTGTGTATGACCACCTGAAATGGCTACAGACTCTTCTGGCCTGCCTTAGAAGATCTTGCAACCCTGGGTACCTGTTTAAGAAATGCTGCATCACCAAATTGAGGACATGCACAAGGCATGGTACATGTGTCAACTTTCCCTGTTGAAGGGTGGACAGAAGGTTAGTGCCATTATCGCACACCACCATTCCTGGCTCAAAGTGCTGTGGCATTAACCACCTCTGGGCCTGCTCCTGCAGAGCTGAAAGAATCTCTGCCTCGGTGTGGCTCCTGTCCCCAGACTGGATGAAGCACTTCATGGCATCTTTTAGCCTGACCTGGTGAATAGCCCTTGAAAGCTTAGGGGGTACTGGTGGTTCATAGGACAATTCAGCAGAAGAGAGCAATGAAGAGAAGGAGGAGGAGTTGACAGATCTTGCATAACCAGCTGTATAAATGGAAATGTGGTGGTAAAACAAGCTCCAACACTGAGCCCTGTCCTGCATCCTTCCTAGTTGCAAGCAGAGTTACCCAGTGTGCTGTGAACTAAATATATAGTCTCTGACCATGCTTGCTGGACCACATGTTAGCAGTATTGTGGACCTTGCTGCTGACCGCCTTGCCCAACAATGCCAAAACATTGCCTTCCACGTGATGGTACAGAGCTGGATTGGGCTTATGTGCTAAGAAACTTGGGAACCTGCCATTGTGGTATAGCGCATTCTGCAAGTTCACGGAAGGAGGCAGAATCCACCAGACAGAAAGACAGGAGTTGTAAAGCCAGCAATTTGGTCAAGCTAGAATTTAGATGCTGGGCATGTGGGTGCCAGGAAGTGAATTTTTTTTTCTTGCTGCAGTAGCTGGGGAAGAGAAAATTGCCTGCTATACTCTACAGCTGGTGGTATGAGTGAGGAGAAGAAGTGTCCCTTTTGTGTGGCTTTCAGGTGCTGTTGCCAATGGGTTGATTGGTGGGAGGTTAAATGACTTTGCAAGCATGTGGTACCTAAATGGCTGTTGCGGCAGAGATTGCAAATCGCAACAGTGCGTTTGGCTGCACATGTGCTAAATCAGGCCCACACAGCTGAGCTCTGGCAAGTGGGCTGGGAGATAAGAGTTCCATAATCTGATTGAATAAGGTGGCTGCTCCCTACTGTTCCATGATGGCTGCCTCTGGAGGACATCCTGCCTCTTTGGGGTTGTGCCTCCCCCTCACTTTCCTCTTCTGTTCTATTCAGCACCCAAGTAGAGTCAGTGACCTCATCATCATCATCCCCTCCATCCTCATCACTGGAGCAAACTTTATAATATGCTGCAGCTGAGGGAACATGACTGCCAATTTGTTGTTTATCAGTGTTATCCCCTCTTTGTAGGCTCATGTTACTCCCTTCCTGAAACCTCAGAACCAACATCCGAAACAAGTAATGGCTGTGGATCCTCAAGAAGCAAGTGGCTGATACTGTGGCCAAATAATTCAGCTGACTCCTCCATGCATGATGGTGGGGCTATAGCAGGAGAAGTTGTGGACAAGGAGGCAGAATAGGCTGCTCTGGCAGCTGCGATGGACTGTGCTTTAGTGTCAGCTTAGGTGATAGAGGATGAGGATGCTGTGGCTGGATAGTATGGCCAACATCAGTAAGAAGAGACAAAGGTGCCCTGCCTGAGGACAGACCACATCCACATTTGCCTGTGAACACAGATGCTGCTGGCCCCTTTATAGTGGCATGGGAATATCCACCCAGGGGCGTACCTAGAGCATTTGGCACCCGGGGCGGATCCTATATCTGGCACCCCCCCCCTGAAAAATGCGAGGTGGTGCAGGTTTTTAGGGATTAAATCAGATGGTGAGGAGGCAATATAATGCTTTCTTATCGCTTGTCAAACACTCTCTGAAAAGTGATTCACTGTGGTTCACACTTCAGATGGCCAAAACAAGCGTACCCTAATCCACAGCAATGCTCCTCACAGGGCCGATCCTAGGGTCACAGATGACTGAGTGCAGAAAGTGTCCGTCAGCTCAGCTTCACCAGTGCCCATAAGCGCAGCCTTACCAGTGTCCATCAATGGGGGGGGGGGGTGGCAGGGGGGCCCCACAGTTGTGTCATTCCAAATACAGCATTGTTAGTCATTCTCCCTCTTTCCCCCCTCAGTACCTGGTTTGCTGCAGCTTCTTCTACCTGGGTCCCGGGTATACTGCTTGTCTTGTCCTGCAGGTGGTTCCTTCCTCTACAGCTGGGAGCCCAGACCAGCTGTGCACCGCTGGTACATCTGGTCCTCTCACTTCATCCTGGGCACCACCGATGGGCAACTGGGGCTGGAGGAAACTGGGGGGACGAGGTAGAGCAGGGACCCCCAAATCCTCCACAAATAAACCTCCCACTGTGCAGCTCAGCTGTTTAGAAAAAACTCTTCTCTGGGCGCTTGGCCCCTGTGTTTGATGGGGGCCAGGAGACAGACCGCAGACTATATTTTCACTTTCGGCGGCCGCGGATTAATCCACCGCAGTGCACTCCCTTCTATATCAGTACACTGGAGCCACCGGGAGCACTGCGGCGGATTATTCTGTGGCTACCGAAAGTGCAGAAATAGTCAGCTGTCTGTCTCCTGGCCCCCGTTGAACACAGGGCTCCCAGAGAAGAGATTTTTCTAAACAGCTGCACAGCAGAAGATTTGTTTATTTGTGGACAGGAATTGGGAGTCCCCATCTGCTCTACCTCGCCCCCTTGCTGAGAATATGATGACAGATCCACCTGGTGTGGATCCAGTGGCCCTGCTGGAACCCCTCCTAATGTGTGCCACCCGGGGTGGACTGCACCCCCCGCCCCCCTGTTAGTATGCCACTGTGTCTGCCTCTCCTTGTTGGCCTCCCAGACATGATGAGGGGGGCTTATTACACAAATGTATTAGCTAATAGGAAATGGGTGTTTGGATGCACTTTAAATTGAGGACTGCCGCTGACAATTAAAAAAAAGGGGGCAGGGGAACAACAATAATAAAAAAAGATGCCAAAAAAAAATAAAAAATTAAATGTGGTGCTTGGTGCAATATAAACTGTGTACACTTGGGGAATGCCGCTGACACAAATTGAAAAAACTAAAAAAAAAAACACACATTAATAAAAAAGGGGGGAACACCAGCGTCGCAGTAAGACAAACTGCGAGTGACAATTTAAAAAGAAAAGGGCAGGGGAACAAAAAAAAAAGAATGCTCTACACTAAAACTACACTGACACTACACTGACACTACACTGACACTACATTGACACTCTGCACTCGTAATAACACTAACTAGCTTGCTATCACTGAACCCTGCTCTGTCTCCAACTTCACACTGCAAAAGGTTCAGTGGGAAGGAACCTTTTATAGTGTGGGTGGGACTATGAGCACTGAGCCACGATTGGGCAAAGTCGTCATGACTTTGTCCACTCAGGGCTTACAAAGTGCTCTGTGCCCTGACTAGGCAAAACCTTGCACCTGACTAGTGGTCAGGGGCATTGCTTAGGCATTGTGCAGCATGCAGCGCATTGTGGGGCACTCAGCAGGTGAACATCCCACCGAGTGACCTCCAAATTCGGGTGTTCAGCGAGCACCCTAACGGCGCTATTCGGGGCTGAACTAATGTTCGGCCCGAACAGCTTGCCCACCCCTACCCACAAAGTGGCTGTTATACAGATCAGGACCTCCACTGTCACGCCTACAAGTTATCACCCATGTTGTGCAGTCGGTGGAAAGGACTCTGAGAGGAAAGACTGTCACTGATCACATTGTTATAATTGCAATCCAAAAAGGTTTTGTACTACAATAACTTTTGTACTAATAAATACTGTATATGTACATGTGGTTACAGTTTTCTTTTAGTTCATGATGTCTTTAATAAGTTCTTCTAAGCCCTGATGAAGGAGTTAATTTGTTCTCGAAACGTGTGGGATGTTTTTATGTGATGGTATTTATTCAGGACAATTTAAAGCAATTTGGACTCTGTGACAGACCCAACCAGTACAGGGGCTTTTGAAGGGGACTGCAGGGTAGCCTCTTGCCTACTGACTATGGGCCCTGGCTTTGAGGGGGCTCTAGTTTTGGAAGGTATGTGTCTGGGGGACCCTTGTAGTGATCTTACTTCAGAGTTAGGATTGTCTTCCTGAAACACACAGAGTCTGGGAATCTAGACTGTGAGACTTCGAGTAGATGTTAATATAATCAGTTCAAACCAACCTGATACTGGGGTCTCCTGCTATAGTCTGTTTATTAACCAGTTGCCGACCGCCCTCCGTGGCTTGATGGCGGCAAAATGGTTCGATATCACAAACCTGCGAGATCGCGGTAGCGCACTCAATGTATTGTTGGGGAGCCAGGGAGAAGGTAGGGCGGACTCGATGTCCGCCAGCTACAAGCAATCACTCCCCCACAAGTGACAGAACGGGGACCGCTAATGTAAACCGGATCCCTGTTCTGACAGGGGAGGAGTGTGATCGTATGCTGCTTGTATTTGGGAGCCGCGATCACTCTCCTCCCCCAGTCAGCCATCCTACACACAGTTAGAAACACCTCCCAGGGAACACAGTTAACACTTTGATCTCCCCCTAGTGTTAACCCCCTCCCTGCCAATGACATTTACACAGTAATCAGTGCATTTTCATAGCCCTGATCACAGTATTAATGCCAATGGTCTCAAAAAAGTATCAAAAGTGTCTGACATGTTCGCCGCAATGTTGCAGTCCCGCTAAAAATCACAGATCGCCGCCATTACTAGTAAAAAATAAAAAAAATAAAAACCCCATAAATTAATTCTCATTGTTTGTAAACGTAACAACTTTTTCGCAAACCAATCAATATACACCTATTGCGATTTATTTTACCAAAAATATGAGGAAGAATATATCGGCCTAAACTGATGAGTACATTTGTTTTTTTATATATTTTTTTTTTGGATTTGTATTTTAGCAAAAGTAAGAAATATTTCTTTTTTTTTTTTTCAAAATTGTCACTCTTTGCTTGTTTATAGCGGTGATCAGAAATGACGCAGAGGTGATGAAATACCACCGAAAGAAAGCTCTATTTGTGAGAAAAAAGGATGTCAATTATGTTTGGGTACAACGTTTCGCGACTGCGGAATTGTCAGTTAACCACTTCAGCCCCGGAAGGATTTCCAGCTTTAGGACCGGAGCCCTTTTTGCGATTCGGCGCTGCGTCGCTTTAACTGACAATTGCGCGGTCGTGCGACGTTGTACCCAAACAAAATTTGCGTCCTTTTTTTCCCACAAACAGAGCTTTCTTTTGGTGGTATTTG
>BLSH010142156.1:234316-260084 GCA_018402905.1 Glandirana rugosa | reverse complement strand
ACCGACGAAGAGACTAACTACGAGAGGAACGGGCCGGCCAGTCAAATCCACCTGCCGGTACAGAACCATCCAAACGTCAACACGGTAGGAGAAAGGTAAAAGTCTACTACCTAACTTGTCTCGAGGTACTCTACAGGTTTCGAACCCTATAAATATTGGATTGGGACGAAATTTGAAGAGGTGTTGAAATAGGGACTGGATTCATACAATCAAAGGCGCGAATCCTATATATAAGTCCGCCAGGGGATCAATGTCTGTAGGCTGAATGTTTACTGAGGATGAATGTTTGCCTCCCTCTGTTGTCCTTCCCATAATAACTCTTACAGGAGTGAATTTCCCTTCCTAGGGGGAGATTTCCTCTCACTTCCTGTTGTCTCCCTCCGTTTGTAAGTAGGAGTCATTTGTAAGTCGGATGTCTGTAACTAGGGGACCGCCTGAATATATATCCTAAGCGCGGAAACTAACATACTTAGGTCAGGGATAAAGTTGTGGAGAAGTTTAAAGCAGGGTTAGGTTATAAATATCCCAAGCTTTGGACATCTCATGGAGCTCTGTTCAATCCATCATCTGAAAATGGAAAGAGGATGGCACAACTGCAAACCTACCAAGACATGGCCGTCCACCTAAACTGACCGGCCGGGCAAGGAGAGCATCAATCAGAGAAGCAGCCAAGATGCCCATGGTAACTCTGGAGGAGCTGCAGAGATCCACAGCTCAGGTGGGAGAATCTCTCCACAGGACAACTATTAGTTGTGCCCTCCACAAATCTGCCCTTTATGGAAGAGTGGCAAGAAGAAAGCCATTGTTACAAGAAAGCCATAAGGAGTCCCAATGGGACATGTGGAGGAGGTGCTCTGGTCAGATGAGACCATAATTGAACTTTTTAGTCTAAAAGTAAATGTGTGGAGGAAAACTTAAGCCTCATTCACACAATCAGATTTTCGGATGGCCATTCATCCGTTTTTTGTTGGATGCTTGTCTCCTGTCGAAAGTGAAGAGCTTACTAACCATACAAAAATTCTCGTACGACCGAATTCAACTTCCTAAGTGACGTAATGTGTTGAATTGTTTTGTATGTATTTTTTCGTTTCTGAGCATGCATAGTCTAGCTCTTACGATTTTTTTCAGACAAAAACCATAGTAATTATACGAAAATCAGATGTTGTGGTCACAGCCGACAAAAATGTTATAGTCTGCACATCCAGCTTTTATCGTCTGAAAAATCAAAATCGGCTGTCAAAAGCGCCATACTAACCATTTGAAAATCAGAAGATCGTTTATCGGACAAAATTCTCCTTCCGATTTTCGTATCGTGTGTACGGGCCTTAACACTGCACATCGCCCTGAACACACCATCCCCACTGTGAAACATGGTGGTGGCAGCCTCATATTGTGGGGATGCTTTTCTTCAGCAAGGACAGGGAAGATGGTCAGAGTTGATGGGAAGACGGACAGAGCCAAATACAGGGCAATCTTAGAAGAAAACCTGTTAGAGTTTGCAAAAGACTTGAGACTGGGACGAAGGTTCTCCTTCCAGCAGGACAACGACCCTAAACATACAGCCAGAGCTACAATGGAATGGTTTAGATCAAAGCATATTCATGTGTTAGAATGGCCCAGTCACAGTCCAGACCTAAATCACATTGAGAATCTGTGGCAAGACACTGAAAATTGCTGTTCACGGACGCTCTCCATCCAATCTGACAGAGCTTGAGCTATTTTGCAAAGAAGAATGGGCAGAAATGTCCTCTCTGGATGGGCAAAGCTGGTAGAGACATCCCCAAAAAGACTTGCAGCTGCAATTGCAGTGAAATGCGGTTCTACAAAGTATTGTCTCAGGGGGGCGCCATACAAATGTACCTCAAACTTTTCACAGATTTATTTGTAAAAAAATTTTTTAAAAACCATTTATCATTTCCCTTCCACTTCACAATTATGAGCCCCTTTGTGTTGGTCTATCACATAAAATCCCAATAAAATACATTGATGTTTTTGGTTGTAACATGACAAAATGTTCAAAATTTCAAGGGGTATGAATACTTTTTCAAGGCGCTGCATCTGTTATTTTTTTATGTTTCCCAAAGTTCCACATTAAGTTGGGACTTTCCTTCTGAAAACAAAGCTTCTTAGATGGGTTTGGGTAAAATGTGAGAACAATGGAAGAGGAAGTGTCCGCCATGACACATATACCACAAGGAATTCATATGTTGGCTTTTTCTCAACACATTGAAGACTTTACACCAAAAAAAAACTAAATCACAAAATCTTCCTCTGCAGTCACCTTCATTGAATCACACCTTCACGGATGGATACTCAACAACAATGGCATAAAAGTAGAAAATGCCAGTTTCAAGTCTGTTCTACAACACAGTAATACCAGTTCAGACCTCGTACCTGTATACCCCCTATGGACCACAGCAAGTTTTACATTTCCACTATGGGCCTACTGATAACTTTGTCTTTACTTATGCTGGATGTAAGGGATGCATCCAAAAAGTCCTCAAGTGGTTAAAATGGATCCAACATCAGATACACAGTATTTTTCAAGATACACAAGATGTCAGTGTAAGGACCTGGGTTGGCTGCATGGGCGTCCGCAGGTAGGGGCAGGAGTCAGGGATCAGATCAGAGGTTCCCCACTAGGTCCTTATCCTCTTGAGCCATGTATGCAGTTTCTGACAGTCTCTTGGGCCATGTATGCAATCTCTGACCGTTTCCTGTACTATGTCCGCAGTCTCTGACTGTCTCCTGTGCTATGTCTGCAGTCTCTGACTGTCTCCTGTGCTATGTATGCAGTCTCTGACTGTCTCCTGTGCTATGTATGCAGTCTCTGACTGTCTCCTGTTCCATGTCCGCAGTCTCTGACCGTATCCTGTACCATGTCCGCAGTCTCTGACCGTCTCCTGTACCATGTCTGCAGTCTTTGACTGTCTCCTGTACCATGTTTGCAGTTTCTGACCGTCTCCTGTATCATGTCCGCAGTCTCTGACTGTCTCCTGTATCACGTCTGCAGACTCTGACCATCTCCTGGATCACGTCTGCAGTCTCTGACCATCTCCTGTATCACGTCTGCAGTCTCTGACCATCTCCTGGATCATGTCTGCAGTCTCTGACAATCTCCTGGATCATGTCTGCAGTCTCTGACCATCTCCTGTACTACGTCTGCAGTCTCTGACCGTGATAATGTAATTATGACATTGTCAAAAAGGGGCAGAGCATGGATGACCTTGAAATTATGCCCCCCCTTGGAAAAATTTCTGCGGACGCCCATGGTTGGCTGCCTTCTGTTTGGTTCAAATGGATTCTGCATTCCTATACAAGTCTTTGGGAATGCAAATCATTTTGAAGCATATTAATATGAGGGCTTCTCATCAGTCCTGTGCTTAGCTTCTGGGTCTACACACCTGCTGTGACCATTATGTGGGTTTTCCCACCATCCCTGCACTGGGTACACAGGTCTGCACACCTGTTGTACCTATCATGAGGGGTTTCCACCATCACTGCATTGAATTCCCAGGTATCTACTCATACTGTGCCCATTATGAGGGGTTCCCACCACCCCGTCAGTGTGTTCCCAGTTCTACACACCTGCTATGCTGGCCATTGTAAAGGGTTTCAACCATCCCTGTGTTGATTTCTCAGGTCTACAAACTTGCTGCACCCATTATGAGAAGATCCCACAACCCTGTGCTGAGTTCTCGGGTCTGCAAACGTGCTGCACCCAATATGAGAACATCCCACAACCCTGTGCTGAGTTCTCGGGTCTGCAAACGTGCTGCACTCTATGAGAAGATCCCACCATCTCTGTGCCAAATCTGCACACCTGCTATGCCTGTTATGAGGGATTTCCACATATTCCTGAGTACCAGATCTGTAAACCTGCTGTGCTTATTAGAGTTCCCACCGTCCCTTCACTATGTTTCCGGGACTCTACATCTGCTGTGCTCATTATCAGAAGTTCCCACCATCCCTGCATTGAGTTCCCAGGTCTACACAGATTCTGTGCCCATTATGAGGGGTTCCCACCATCCTGAAGAATCTGAATTTTGTATTCTATAATACAACACAGAGAGTAACCTGAACTGTAGCTGAGAACTGCTGCAGAACTTCTTCATTTGTTGCTGCTGTATTACCCCTCTGCAGTGTGGACAGGGTTAAACTGAATATTCATAAAAGTGTTGTTAAACCTTCCTTTTTTTCATTACATTAAGAAACATGTTATACTTAACTGCTCTGTGTAATAGTTTTGCACAGAGCAGTCCTGATCCTCTTCTTCTGGCGTCCCCCTTTGGCGCTCCATGCCTTTCTTCTTTGGCGGGTGCCCCAGCGGAAAGCCACTTTCCATGGGGGTACCCATGCATCCTTGCTCCTGAACCAGCCAGTTTGTGTCTATTGACACAGAGCAGGTGGCTGGGCCCTGCCACCCGCTTCCATGTCACAGCATTTAATTGACAGCAGGGGGAGCCAATGGCGCCCATTGCTATCAATCTGCCCAATGAGGAGGCAGTGGTGAGAGCTGCTGTTCTCACTGGATCTTATCAGGCTCAGGTTAGAAAAAGGGGGGGGGTGCTGTAAGGGAGCTGCAGCACAGAAGGTTTATCACCTTAATGCATAGAATGCATGGTGAAAAACCTTATGGCTTTAGAACCACTTTAATGCAGAAGTGCAGCAGCTGTCTTTAAGGAGACCACTTTTCAATTCTCATTTATAGAGTGTCTCCAGTGCAGGGGACAGTCATCTTGGCTAGGTCTGGATCGATCAGGGATGATGGTGATTGACTGATGCAACAAAGCAAGGAGAGTGAGTGAGTGTCTGTAGGCAGCTAAGAGGAAAAGAAGAGACAGTCATAATGCTAGGAGGGGTGAAAAAAATATGCTGGGTTTCTGGTTGAGTTTCTGGTTGAGTGGAACCTTGCCATAGCTGACCACAATCGACCTCAGAGAAACAAAGAGGCTGCTCATTACATACTTTATCAATTTTCCTATCGCACTCCTTCCTGGCAAAAAAGGCTCTTACGTAATTGGGTGCTGCAACAAAATCCAGCTGGGTCCTGGAGATTATTTGTCATACAAGTGTACATATTCGTCAGCACACCGTGGATCCTTGTCCAAAATTTTCTTTATTGAAAAGATCACATCACAGAGAACTGCAAAGTTTTGGAGCTGCACAGGGCCCCTTCGTCAGGCATGTGATGACATGCCTGACGAAGGGGCCCTGCGTGGCTCCGAAACGTTGCAGTTCTCTGTGATGTGATCTTTTCAATAAAGAAAATTTTGGACAAGGATCCACGGTGTGCTGACGAATATGTACACTTGCTCATTACATAGGACCATGCCTCAGAGACTGGGAACTTTCTCCCTGGGTGAGTGTAACGTGTGATTTGGATTGGAAGAGAGGCAGCAAATCACAGCGATTTCTATCCCTGTCGGACTTGAAATTGACTTTTACGGGACCAGAACATGTGTACAGAGACCACCCTGTCTCTGGTAAAAGACTGCACAAGTTAATTTGTTGTCTGCTGGGAACTGTTCTGCCTTCTTCAGGCTGGGTTCACACATTGCAAATTTGATGCAGGTTTCTCCGCATACAATTCACATGTCAGGAGTTTGTGACTGACTCTATATGGAGCCAGTTCACATATTTTCGGATGTCCTGTGCCTCTTCTGGTCCATTTTAGGTCCGAATTCAGCCAAAATATTGGGCTGAAACCAGACCTGAAATGGTGAATGGGGACACACCGGACCCCTGTTGTGAGCCGCTCCATGCTACGGTGTGAACCCATCCTCAAGGGCCTCAACTTTGCCAGCCAGCTTTTTTTTCATAATTCACTGGCCAGAGTGACAAAACTGTGATAGCAAGCTAACAAAACCTGAAGAAGGTGAGAACAGAGCCAAGAACTATGCCAGGGAGATGTGACCTCCAAACATATGTAAAATGGAAGGCTCAAGCCTCCTCATACCACCACTAACAAAAAAAAATCCAGCTTCTCCTTTTATAAAGTCTTTAACTTGGGATGAAAAACATTAGTTAGTAATTTAACAATTCTTTATTGTATTGAAAACATAGACAAGAGTTCTTCTTTTCTTACTTGGACGCATCACAGTCCAGGAACTGCCTTATCTTTCTTTTCATAATTTACAAGTTTTGTATCAAAGAGATGTTTGAAAGACTTCCCAGTATGAGCAGCCGCATGGCCCAGAGCTGGATTTCCCCAAACTTCTCCAGTTCCTCCGCCTTCCTGCAATGTGCCACTTGGCCTATATATAGAGTGCATGGTGTGCAAGGTCAGACAATAAGTGGAGTAGAGACAACTAGACCAGCATGAAGGTAAGTCAGACCAATTTCTTCTCATGATTTGTGCCTGGGACTTTAAAGTGATTTTTTTTTTTAAATAACAAACATTTTATACTTACCTGCTCCTAGTTTTGCAAAGAACAGCCCCGATCCTCCACTTCTGGGTTCCCCTGCTCGTGATCTTGGCTCCTCCCCCCAGCAAGCCACTTTCTATGGTGGCACTCCTGCAGGCTCGATCCTGAGCCATGCTCTGCTTGTCCACAGACAGCCGGCCTGGCCCCACCCTCTGCTCTCTGACTATAATTAAAAAGTTGGGTAAATCTTGGGTATAAACATTTATAAATAAATCCTCTAGGGGTCATCCTGGATGAAAGTTGTGAAAATCTTGGGCAAAAACGTTTATAAATAGACCCCCTGGGGGTCAACCTGGGTGAAAGCTGTGAAAGTTTTGCGTAAAACCATTTATAAATAGATCCCCCGGTGGGTCATCCTGGGTGAAAGTTGTGTAAGTCTTGGGTTAAAACATTTATAAATCGACCCCCTGGGGGTCATCCTGGGTGAAGGTTTTTTAAGTCTTGGGTTAAAACGTTTATAAATAGACCTCCCAGGGGTCATCCTTGGTGAAACTTCTGTAAGTCTTGGGTAAAACCATTTATAAATAGATCCCTTGGGGACATCCTGGGCGAAAGTTCTGTAAGTCTTGGGTTAAAACATTTATAAATAGAACTCCTAGGGGTCATCCTGGGTAAAAGTTCTGTAAGTCTCTGGTAAAATCATTTATAAATAGACCTCCTAGGGTTCATTCTGGGTGAAAGTTCTGTAAGTCTTGGGTAAAAAAAATTATAAATAGATCCCTTGGGGACCTCCTGGGTGAAAGTTCTGTAAGTCTTGAGTAAAACCATTTATAAATGGATCCCTTGGAGGTCATCCTGGATGAAAGCTCTGTAACTCTTGGGTTAAAGCATTTATAAATAGACCTCCTAGGGGTCATCCTTGGTGAAAGTTCTGTAAGTCTTGGGCAAAATTATTTATAAATAGACCTCCTAAAGGTCATCCTGGGTGAAAGCTCTGTAAGTCGTGGGTTAAAATATTTATAAATAGACCTCCTATGGGGTCATCCTGGGTGAAAGTTCTGTAAGTCTTGGGTAAAACCATTTATAAATAGTTCCCCTGGGGTTCATCCAGGGCAAAAGTTCTGTAAGTCTTGGGTAAAACCATTTATAAATAGATCCCTTGGGGGTCATTCTGGGTGAAAGTTCTATAAGTCTTGGGTAAAACCATTTATAAATAGATCCCTTGGGGGTCATCCTGGGTGAAAGTTTTGTAAGTCTTGAGTAAAACCACTTATAAATGGATCCCTTGGGGGTCATCCTGGGGGAAAGTTCTGTAAGTCTTGGGCTGAACCAGTTATAAATACATCCCCTGGGGTTATCCTGGGTGTAAGCTGTGTAAGTCTTGGGTTAAAGTGGTTGTCAACCCGTGACAACCACTTTAACCTACAGGTAAGCCTATAATAAGGCTTACCTGTAGGTTCCCTGCATATCTCCCAAACCTTCACGGTTTAGGAGATATACAGTGTATTGCATGTGCCCACATCATCGGGCACATGCACAGTGAAGAAACAGCCTCCGTGCCGTTCCTTCACTGTGATGGTGCCGTGATTGGCGGCTCCGGATCGCATTCCGTGCTTCCGGAAGGAAGGGGGGACAGAAGATGGACGCAGCCTGGAGCTGGGACATCGCATGCTTCCAATGCAGGTATGTGGTACATAATGGGCTAATATGTGATGCATACTAGCCCTTTATGCTTTTACATGCAGGGTGACATAGAGGAAGTAAACCCCGTCGGGGGTTTACTTCCTTTTTAAAACATGTATAGGTAGATCTCCTGGGGGTCACCTTGGGTGAAGGTTCTGCAAGTCTTGGGAAAAACAATTTGTAAATAGACCCACTGGGGGTCACCCTAGGTGAAAGTTGTGTAAGTCTTGGGCAAAAACAATTATAAATAGACCCCTGGGGGTCACCCTGAGTGAAAGTTGTGTAAGTCTTGGGTAAAACCATTTATAAAGAGACCCCCTGGGGGTCATCCTGGGTGAAAGTTGTGTAAGTCTTGGTCAAAACAATTTAAGAACAGACCCCCTATGGGCCACCCTGGTTGAAAGTTATGTTCGTTTTGGGCAAAAATATTTATAAATAGACTCTTTATGGGTCATCCTGGTTAAAAGTTCTGTAAATCTTGGGTAAAATACATTTATAAATAGATCCCCTGGAGGTCATCCTAGGTGAAAGTTTTGTAAGTCTTGGGCTGAACCAGTTATAAATAGACCCCCTGGGGTTATCCTGGGTGTAAGCTGTGTAAGTCTTGGGTTAAAGTGGTTGTCAATATACAGTGTACTGCGTGTGCCCACATCATTGGGCAGCCTCCGTGCCGTTTCTTCACTGAGACTGTGCCGTGACTGGCGGCTCCCGCATGCATGCGCGGGAGTGACATCACGCGACTCCGGCCAGTCACACAGCAGGAGATCGCAGCCCCGGAAGGAAGAGGGGCAGAAGATGGACGCGGCCTGGAGCGGGGACATCGCTGGACATCGCGGGCTTCCAATGCAGGTCAGTGCCACATAATGGGCTAATATGTGATGCATACTAGCCCATTATGATTTTACATTGCAGGGTAACATAGAGGAAGTAAACCCCATCAGGGTTTACTTCCTCTTTAAAACATGTATAAATAGACCTCCTGGGGGTCACCTTGGGTGAAGGTTTTGCAAGTCTTGGGTAAAACCATTTATTAATAGAGTGCCTGGGGGTCATCCTGGGTGAAAGTTGAGTAAGTCTTGGGCAAAACCATTTATAAAGAGACCCCCTGGTGGTCATCCTGGGCGAAATTGTGTAAGTCCTGGGCAAAACTATTTATGAACACACCCTCTATGGGCCACCCTGGTTGGAAGTTATATTCATTTTGGGCAAATATATTTATAAATAGACTCTTTATGGGTCACCCTGGGTGAAAGTTGAGTGAGTCTTGGGCAAAAACATTAATAAATAGACTATGAGTCACCCTGGATGAAAGTTGAGTAAGTGCCCATTCACACAGGGGCGACTTGAGACAACTCAAATTGGATCGCAAGTCGCCCCAAGTCGCTTGCCATCTGAAATCCCATTGTAGTGAATGGGAGCCGTCTTAATATACACTACTGAAGTTGCTCCGACTTCAAGACGACTTCAGAAAAGGTTCCTGTACTACTTGGATGCGACTTCTATCCGACTTGTGCCCATAGAATTGAATAGAAGTCGCCTCCAAGTCGGATCCCCCATCTAAATACAAGCGACTTTGTAGTGTTAAAGAATAGAATTTATTTGGGGCAGCCCCCTCCCTCCTTTCTCTGATCACAGGCAAAGTCGCCTGGCATAAGTCATGTTGTAAGTCACCTGAAGTTGCGCTGAAGTTGCCCTGAAGTCGCGCTGAAATAGCCTAGCAAAGTTGCACTGAAGTCGGGTCGCCCCTGTGTGAATGAAGCGTAAGTCTTAGGTAAAAAAATATTTATAAATAGACCCCCAAGAGGTAATACTATGTAATTCTTGGGTAAAATAGGTGCCCTAGGTTTCTATCTATAAATGTTTTACCCAAGATTTACACAATTTTCATCCAGGACTTATACATTTTTCTAGTTTAATCTGAATGGAAAAATGAATTAAAGGTGAAAGTTGGTTGAATCTTGATAATACATATTAATAGAACTCAGCTTTAAAATATCACTGTTTAAATGGTGATGGTGCATCTTCACTTTTTAAAAAATACCCAATCATGTACAAGGAAAAAAAACATAATGTTTGCTTGCCCATAATTGTAAAATGGAAATCAGCATAGTTTGCGGATTAACACTGCAGCACCTCCTATGGACTGAAATTGCAGGAAATGGGAGTTGATTTACTAAAGGCGAATAGGCTGTCCACTTTGCAAGAGGATTTTTCCCAGAACTTGGTGAAAGTGGTAAAGTTTTGCCTTGCAAAGAATACCTAATCGCATGCAAGAGAAAAATAAAATGCATTTTTGCTTGTACCTGATTGGTTGATGGAGGTTAGGAGAGTTTCACCTCATTTGCTAAGCTCAGGCGATAATTATCTTGTAAAGTGAACAGCCTATTTTCCTTTAGTAAATCAACCCCTATAGCAGGGATAAGCAATTAGCGGACCTCCAGCTGTTGCAAAACTACAAGTCCCTAATTGCATATCCCTGCCCTATAGTGTCCAGGGTTGCCAACCGCCAGTAAATTTACTGACAGTTTGTAAAAATCAGTGATTTTTACTATTGTCTATAAATATCAGGGTCTGATAAGTTGTCATGCTGTGCTGACTTTTTAAGTGTAAATCAGGCAAATTACTTGATATGGGTATTGTCGGTGTTTCCATGTTGTGTTTATATATCAATTGTCTTCATTTTTAAAAGGAGTTCTATTATTTTTCAAGTTGCCAGTAAAAAAATACGCCAGTAAATTTTCCATGTTTTGCCAGTAAAAAACGCTGTGGGAGGTTGGCAACACTGATAGTGTCAGCCCTGCCAAGTTGTCTTTGGTAACTTACAGTACACTGCCCCCTCATCAGCATCCTAAGGGCTGCATTTTAATTGGCTGCCCTATGTGTGGCAAATGTAGCAAAGTCCCTAATGCACCTTTTTGAGCTTTGACCCCATAAAGCAACTCACCCTCCAAGCGCCGTTGAGCTCTTGCTTCATAATCCCACCTCTATGACTAAGCCCTGTGGGTGGGACAAAATGCAAAAGTGGACGTGGTTGGGGAGGAGCCAAGGCTGAGGCCCTTCTCAATCCTTACTTAGCATATGGGGCTAAGCATTGGACATTTCTGAGCTTTGATCTTCGCTTGTTTTTATACCTGCAATTTACTACATTTATAAGATAAAAAATACTTCCTGTTTTGCCGCATTTGGGTGCCATTTACAACCAATGGCACCACAAGCGACATAAGCGTTTTTCATGCATTTTATAAACAAGCGCAAAATTGCGCTCACGATTGCCCAATTTTATATATCCGTGATGTTTATATCATTTGTATGGCATCGATCATTTATTATTTGATATAGATGTGACAGGTCCTCCTTAACAATCACTGTTACTTTCTAGATCTTGTTGATTTTCGTCTTGTGGCATGTTCATTACGTCAGCGGAAGCCCCGCCCATTCATCACCAGGTAAATTATTCTGGAAGATCAGTATCATTTGATATGAAGGATGAATATGTTCATTATAGGAAAATGGCCTGGAACAACCGATTTAACCACTTCAGCCCCGGAAGGATTTCCCACTTTAGGACCAGAGCACTTTTTGTGATTCGGCACTGCGCCGCTTTAACTGACAATTGCGCGGTCGTGCGACGTTGTACCCAAACAAAATTTGGTCCTTTTTTTCCCACAAATAGAGATTTCTTTTGGTGGTATTTGATCCCTTCTGTGTAATTTCCGATCGCCGCTATAAACAAAAGAAGAGCGACAATTTTGCAAAAAAAAAAAACAAATTTCTTACTTTTTGCTAAAATACAAATAAAAAAAAAAAATATAAAAAAAAAAATGTTTCCATCGGTTTCAGCCGATTTATATTCTTCCTCATATTTTTTGTAAAAAACATCGCAATCAGCGTTTATTGATTGGTTTGCGCAAAAGTTGCCGCATTTACGGATGATGAGAATTCATTTCTGGGGTTTTTATTTATTTTATTTTTTTTACTAGTAATGGTGGCAATGTGCAATTTTTATCGGTAATGCGATATTGCAGCGGACATGTCGGACCATTTGGACACTTTTTTGGGACCATAGGCATTTATACAGCGATCAGTGCTATAAAAAGGCACTGATTACTGTGTAAATGCCATTGGCAGTGAAGGGGTTAACCTGCAGGGGGCGCTCTAAAGGTTAACTGTGTTCCCTGGGTGTGTTCTAACTGTATGTGGGCTGGGCTGGCAGGGGGAAGGGGAGTGATCACGGCTTCCATATACAGGAAGCCTGTGATCAGTGCCCTTCCCCCTCTAACAGAACGGAGATCCGTGTTTACTTATACGGACCTCCGTTCTTTCAGTGCGGGGGGAGCCAGCGAGTCCGCCCTACCCGCTCCCTGCCTCCCCCGAACACAGTGAGCGTGCAAGCGCGCCTCCGGCGGCGCGCGCTCACAATTCTAGTTATCGCGGCCGCTGTCCTGTGACGGCATTTCGCAATAACGAGCCAACTTGCCACCGTAACGCTGCGGCGGGCGGTCGGCAAGTGGTTAACGGAGCTCCCTAATTATGCTCTCATTACAGGTGACCGCATGAGTTACAAGCCAATTGTGCAATCTCCTCCAAGTTGGCCGCACGCATTACAATACGATTGGACAATCTCTGTATGATAATCTCATTTGGATTTACCAATATTATGTAATATGAGGGCCTACCAAGATAATCCATTCTAGTGGTATCCAGTTGTGGAGGTCCCCGCACTGTGTAGTTGTTGGTAAACCCAAAACAGGCTTCACAATTTGATCACAATGTGTACAGTATGGTTGCCTGGCTCTACCATCTACCGTAGTGCAGTGGACTGCCTGAAAGTTTAAGACGGCCTTCATATTACGCAGTTCTAGTAAATCTAATAGTGGCCAGTGGCCATGGAGCAAATTGTGATTGATCTAGGTAAGGTACAAGCAGTCACAAACTAGCAATCTGTCAAATACTGTAGCTGCTGACTTTTAATAATAGGACACTTACCGGTCCTGGAGTCCAGCGATGTCGGCACCCACCGCCGATCTTCGTATTCACATTACAGCTTCAAGCCGGGCACCTTACTGCGCTCTGATATTGGCCAGGCGGCCAGTAGCAGAGGGAGGAGGGAGCCGGGCTGCTGACGATAGCCACCACGGCCGCCGGCCCGAGCTCCCGGATATGTGGAAAAGGACACCTGTCTAAAGACCGGTGTCCTCTTCCCCCTCCCCCCAAAAGGTGCCAAATGTGACACCTGAGGGTGGAAGGAATCCAACCAGCGGAAGTTCCACTTTTGGGTGGAACGCTGCTTTAACTCCATAATGAGCAGGGCCCTCTAATTCCTCCTGTATTGTAATTGTACTGTCTGCCCTCGTGTTGTAAAGCGCTGCGCAAACAGTTGGCACTATATATATAATGATAATAATGATGATGGCCATACACATATATGTGGCAATATGTTGGTGGGCTTTATGCCACACTGCCAAATATATGCGTCTGTTGGCGTCACCTTGAGCACTGCCACCAAAAGCTGGCAACAATCTGGACCTGGTAGCATGAGCTTCCGATCATGTAGTCACTGTAAGTGGCTGCCACATTGATCATGTGATTAAGAGCTGGTAGCAGGGCCGTCTTTAAGGCAGGGCAAAAGGGGCAGCTGCCCTGGGCCCTGTCATTTTTGTGGGGCCCAAAGCAGCTGCCTCATACTTGCCAACTATCCTGGTTTAAATTCTCTTGTCCCTTGAAGTTTTAGTCCTGTGCTTTGTCCCGATATCTCAGTGTGAAGTGCTGCTGCTAATGCTGTCCAGCTCTGCCCTATTGTTGTGTACAGATGACTCACCTGCAGATCCTGTGTTTACATGTAAATAACCTCCATTGATATGTAAATAGCGACGGCATTCATATGTAAATAGTGGTGGCCATTGGCATTGCTATGTATATAAAGACTGCATTCATATGTATATCATGCCCCCCCGAGGTCATATCCACCATCACCGATACTGAATGCTGCCCACTGGGGAGACACAGCAAATATTTGCCCAGGGTCCAATCAATATTAAAGACAGACCTGGCTGGTAGTATGGGCTTACAGTCATGGGGTCACTGCGAGTGGCTGCTACATTGATCACGGGATCAAGACCTGGTAGTGTGGGCTCCTGGTCATGGGGTCACTGCCAGTGGCTGCCACATTGATCATGTGATCGAGAGCTGGTAGTATGGACTCCTGGTCCTGTAGTCACTGCAAGAGGCTGCCACATTGAACACAGAATTGAAAGCTGGTAGTGTGGCCTCCCAGTCATGTTGTCTCTGTTATTGGCTGCCATGTTGATCATGTGATCAAGAGTTGGTAGTATGGGCTCCCGGTCATGTGGTCACTGCAAGTGGCTGCCACGTTGATCATGTGATTGAGGGCTGGTAATGTTCTCTCCTGGTCATATGGTCACTGCAAATGAATGCCACGTTGATCACGTGATTGAGAGCTGGTAGTATGGGCTCCCACTCATGTGATCACTGCAAGTGGCTGTCACATTGATCACATGATTAAGAGCTGGTATAATGGCCATGTGGTAACTGTGAGTGACTGTCATGTTGATCACGTGATCGAGAGCTGGTAGTATGGGCTCCCGGTCATGAGGTCATTGCGATTGGCTGCCATATTGATCATGTGATTGGGAGCTGGTAGTATGGGCTCCCGGTCATACGGTCACTGCAAGTGGCTGCCACATTGATCATGTGATTGGGAGCCGGTAGCATGGGCTCCCGGTCATGTGGTCACTGTGATTGGCTGCCGCACTGATCATGGGATTAGGAGCTGGTAGTGTGGGCTTCTGGTCCTGTGGTCGCTGCGAGTGGCCGCCACTTTCATCACATGATGGGGATCTGGTAATGTGGGCTCTCAGTCATGTGGTCACTGCAAGTGGCCGCCATGTTCATCATGTGAGGGAGGTCTGGTAGAGTGGGCTCCCATTCATGTGGTCACTGTGAGTGGCTGCCACGTTGATCACATAATCAAGAGCTGGTAATATGGGCTCCCAGTGGTAGCCAATCGCAGTGATCACATGGCAGGGAAACCCATGAAATGCCTCCAGCATTTACATTTCTTAAAGAGCCAGCTCCCAGTGTCAGGAAAAGGTTCATATGGGGGAGAAGACTGAAGGGGTGAGGCAGTTGACAGAGAAGAAAGCTTCAGACCTCAGGAGACATCTCTGTTCCGGGGCAATTGGCAGAGGAAGCAAATAAAGCTAATTACAGGCACCAATATAAATCTTAACTGTAATCATCTAAGGAAGAATATCCAAATTCTGGTTCAATACATTTGATGACGGTGATTTGTTTTTTTTCAATCTATTCTCAGCAATTAAACATAAACCAGAGGTGGACTGGTTCCCGCTGGACTGTCAGGAGATTTGGGATCATGGTCAGCAAGCTGATGGTGTTTATATAATTTACCCACAAGGAGCACAGCGCCCCCTGCCTGTCTATTGTGACATGACCACCGATGGGAAGATCTGGACGGTGAGAGGAAAATATGGACCACACAGAAAGAAAATGAATATACTGTAATGTCATAATTCACCAAATTGTTTGTGCTGTTAGGTCATCATAAGCCTCAAAGAGACCTCTGCATTGAATGCAAACAAACAAAATTGTGGGACACCCCACGTAGGTCGGACGTTTCAAATGGTTACACCACGAGATAGCAGAGATTGATTTTGTTAAAAACAATTATATTTTATTTGTACATAAGAAAATACATATCCAACACAATATATATACATAAAGAAAAAGTGAAAAGTAAACGAAAAAAGAAGCAAAAGGCGGGGGGTCCCCGAAGTGCCACGTGGTGCGGACCTCACGTAGGGTCGCCTCCAGTGATACGTTGAGGAGCCCCAACCAAAGCACACTATACAAAAATATAAAATACTTGAGCCATAGTATGTTATACACAAACAAGGAGTCAACGCGTTTCGCTGTGAGCTTCCTCAGGACTCCAAAAATATGGCTGTCAGTTGCAGAGACAACTAGTTAAAAAGAAATAATATAATTAACATAACTCAAAAACAGTAAAAATAGGTACAATATATGTAGTGGAAATTCATTTTAACAGTTTAGTAGTTCTTATATCGTTTATAATACATGTACAGTATATAGGCGCTTACATATAACTCCACATGGCTCAGGACGGCAATCAGGGGGGCGAGCATAGGAGTTTATCAAGACCCAGACTTGAAGGGGTTATCTATCAAAGGTAGGAAAATGTTGTAAACAATAGGTATTTAGAGGTTTGGAAGGGATCAGTGATCGAATATGTAAATACAAAGGCCTCCTTTACCTTCACTTTATACTATTAGTACATAATATAATGTTCCCTCGTTGGGATTAAACCCTCCACTGAGTATATGGTCATCTAAGAAGGTAAAGGAAAGAAATTTGTACATAAGATAACAGAACTTAGGCTAGTGCCCAGTTGTCCCCTCCCACCCCATTGCCCTATGGGGTCCAATATGACCTGATATATGAAGAAAAGAGAGAGACACATACCCTTAAAAACAAAGTTAAATCCTTAAGGACGGTGGGGGAGATGGAACCCAAACAGGACCAAGGAAGGATAATATTAGACAGCGATCCTCCTAATTGCTGATCAAAATATACCCCAAAACAGGAGGGGCTAGGAGAAAAAGGGGGGAAGATGAATCGCAAGCCCTGCGATATTCCCAAGCAAAAACGGGAAAAAAAACGCCAAATGGATATTACTGAAAGTAAAAATAAAAACCAAATTAGTCAAAACCTAGGGCATATTGTCAGAGTAATGGCGCCAGCAGACCTCATGTCTCTTACCTTCCTGAATCACTTCCTGTAACCCAAACAGGACCAAGGAAGGATAATATTAGACAGCGATCCTCTTAATTGCTGATCAAATGTACCCCAAAACAGGGGGGGCTAGGAGAAGAAAGGGGAAGCTGAATCGCAAGCCCTGCGATATTCCCAAGCAAAAACGAGAAAAAACGCCAAATGGATGTTACTGAAAGTAAAAATAAAAGCCAAATTAGTCAAACACTAGGGCATATTGTCTGAGTAATGCGCCAGCAGACCGCATGTCTCTTACCTTCCTGAATCACTTCCTGTAACATCCCACCGTCACTTCCGGGTCATCCCAAGGTCTGGGCTATTTAAACCCCCACCTGGTCATGTGACATGGTTAGCAGCCATAGGCTGCACTCCACCGCATGACTGCGGCAAGGTCACATGACCAGGTGTGTGTCCCTACATATAGCCAGTGCTGCCAAAAGGAAGCGCAATGTATGCAACGGGGGGAGGGGCCCTGGTGCAACCAACACCTTCCCACAGATCAGATACAATCTGAAAAGGGGAGGCCCGGCTGGTCCTGCTCCTAACCACACCCGAACAAAGGACTAAAGGAACCCTCGTGGGACAACATATGCCCGCCCCAGAGACTGAACGCCCACGAGCCAAAATAGAGAACATTAATTCACAAAATAGTAACAAAGCACTCAATAAATGGATAATAAAGCAAGTAAATAATACAATAGGAGGTTGGCCAGTATTGGATATAGAACATAAATAAGAGAAAGAGAGAAAAAAAAAAAAAAATAATAAAAAAAAAAAAATATATATATAACTTTTTTCTTCTTATCAAACTGTTTATCCACAACAGAGATTTTGTATCAAAACCTTATAGGAAGGGCTTGAAACTAAATGCTTCGTTTAAGCCCGGTGCTTCTGTGGCCCTGAGTGAATATATCCAGGGCGATTCGCGCTGTAGAATTATTTTGTCAAACTCGCCTCCCCTGGGATTAGGATAAATCCTTTCAAGGGCTGCGAATTTGACCACTGAAGGATTACTATTATGGTATAGGCTGAGGTGTCTCCCGATGGGCGTGGACAGAATATTTTTATGGCCATAATAAACATGGTCCTTTATTCGACGCCAGAACTGGCGTTTGGTCTTGCCAACTTAGAAGGCCCCACACTCACAGAACATCACGTAGACCACCCCCACAGTTTGGCAGTCCACATGATGTCCTATGGTGTGGAGCCCTCCCCCCGGCAGGTAAAAAGTCTGATTCTCATAAATGTAAGAACAGAAGTTACATGAGCCACATTTCCATGTTCCTCTCAGGTCTGATGTTTCCAAATCAGTATTGAAGTGACTCCTAATAACACGATCCCTAACTGATTTTGCCCTTTTGTATGTGATCTCACATCTAGGTCCTATATATTTAGTTAGGATTTTATCATTAAGTAATAAGTGCCAATGTCTGTCCAGAATTGCTTTAATCCGTTGATGTTGATTTGTATATGGGGTAATTAGTCGTACCCTGTCAGTTTGTTTAGACTTTTTGGCTCTAGATAGTGTATCCTCTCTTGTTCGACCGTAGGCCTTATTAAAGGCCTTCCTTAGGAGGGTGCGTGAGCACCCTCTAGCTAGGAGTCTGTCTCGCATAGCATTAGCCTCTCGACGGAAGGCCATGTCATCTGAGCAAATACGTCTCAATCGAAGATACTGAGAGTATGGAATACTCCTAACTAAGGATTGAGGGTGAAAGCTTTGTGCGTGTAGCACGATATTGCCTGCTGTAGGCTTACGAAACAATGTAGTAGAGATCTCCCCAGTTTGATCAATTAAAATTTGAATATCCAAAAATGGAAGAGAAGAAAAGCTTGATTGCATAGTGAAAGTAAGATTAAAGTCGTTGACATTGAGGCTCGAAAAGAAGTCCTGAAGAGTCTCCTCTGGCCCCGCCCACAAGACGAAAACATCGTCTATGTAGCAGAGCCAGAGGAGAATATGAGGGCAAAACCTCTGATAGCGATCCTCGGATAAGAGGGTGCGTTCCCACCCCCCCAGGTACAGATTTGCGTACGATGGGGCACATGAAGTCCCCATCGCCACACCCTGCACCTGGAGGTAGTGGGAACCATTGAACAAAAAGATGTTTCGTGTAAGAATATGCTCCAATAGAGCCAAGATAAATTCATTATAATCGGAGAAGTCCCCCCCAATATGTAGCACATAACAAGGAGATCAGTTCCTCACGTAATAGACACAACTCACAACCACCTAAACATACACAGACCACTAAAAATACCATCAATCACACCTCCGATGTACGGGATGAACGCCCAGAGATCATGACCCCCCAGACACAGGTTCCAAAAAACGTTCAAACGACCCTAAAACCTTTTGTGACCAAGATCGCACCTCCGGATTTGACATCATAAATTTATCTTCCTACATACTTACTGACAAAGAAAAACAAGTCCTAAATCTGGGACTAAGTTTTTGTCCCACACAGGACACGGACACATTTGAACTTATAAAGGACATTAATATATAATATATATATATAATAAATTTTTGTTCGATGAAGAACGAAAACGAAAAAGGGAGGAATCTACACAGATAGAACAATGGAAACAATTTAAGGTCCGTGACCTTCAGGCCCTTAGGGACCTCATGGACCTGTGGGAAGAAAATGAGATATACGCACGAACCCACCCTCCTGCCACCCCTTCTAGTGAAGCTATGACAACCCCAGAGGCGGATGGATGTGATCCCACTCCATCCTCTTCCCACTCCTTTCCCTCTTCCCCCTTACCTTTTCCCACACCCTCTTCCCTGTCTCCTTTTTCTCTCCCATCCCACTCGGAACCCTCTAACTTTGGCTATCCTATGCCCCCAAAAAAGAAATCCACTAAATTCCCTTCCTTAAATACCAACTCCAACGTAGCAGCTTTTGTTACGCAGGTCACCAAAGAAATTGAACATATGAAAAGTGCTAGACACCGAGAGGACAATCTTACCACACAACAAAGACAAGCCCTGACAACACTTAGTAACAACAAAAATATCGTGATTAAACCATCCGATAAAGGGGGGAATGTGGTCCTGATGGATACACAACAATACAGGGACATGTGCAAAAAGATATTGAATAACAGAAAATGGTATAGAGAAATCTCGGAGGAGTGCGTATTGAAATTCCGTAATGAGTTTTACGACCTTATTGGTTGTGCACATGCAAAAGGCACAATCACGAAGGAAACCCTTGAGTCACTAGGGGTAAAAAACCCCAAGGTACCTACATTCTACGCACTTCCTAAAACGCACGAAAGCCTAGATAAACCCCCAGGAAGACCAATTGTGTCAGGTGTGGGGGCATATGCTGAGTTAGCGAGTAAATTGGTGGACAGCTATTTACGCCCACATGTAGCCTCTCTTCCATCTTACATACAGGACACTCCTGACCTTTTACGAAGAATTGATGGACTCACGGTACCCCCAAACATGAAACTGGTCTCAATTGATATTGAGGCACTTTACAGTAGTATCCCACACCATAAGGGTCTGGCGGTCACGAGGGAATTTCTACGTGAAAGACACCAGGACTTCTCCAATTATAATGAATTTATCTTGGCTCTATATTCTTACACTAAACATCTTTTTGTTCGATGGTTCCCACTACCTCCAGGTGCAGGGTGTGGCGATGGGGACTTCATGTGCCCCATCGTACGCAAATCTGTACCTGGGGGGGTGGGAACGCACCCTCTTATCCGAGGACCGCTATCAGAGGTTTTGGCCTCATATTCTCCTCTGGCTCCGCTACATAGACAATGTTTTCGTCTTGTGGGCGGGGCCAGAGGAGACTCTTCAGGACTTCTTTTCGAGCCTCAATGTCAACGACTTTAATCTTACTTTCACTATGCAATCAAGCTTTTCTTCTCTTCCATTTTTGGATATTCAAATTTTAATTGATCAAACTGGGGAGATCTCTACTACATTGTTTCGTAAGCCTACAGCAGGCAATACCGTGCTACACGCACAAAGCTTTCACCCTCAATCCTTAGTTAGGAGTATTCCATACTCTCAGTATCTTCGATTGAGACATATTTGCTCGGATGACATGGCCTTCCGTCGAGAGGCTAATGCTATGCGAGACAGACTCCTAGCTAGAGGGTGCTCACGCACCCTCCTAAGGAAGGCCTTTAATAAGGCCTACGGTCGAACAAGAGAGGATACACTATCTAGAGCCAAAAAGTCTAAACAAACTGACAGGGTATGACTAATTACCCCATATACAAATCAACATCAACGGATTAAAGCAATTCTGGACAGACATTGGCACCTATTACTTAATGATAAAATCCTAACTAAATATATAGGACCTAGATGTGAGATCACATACAAAAGGGCAAAATCAGTTAGGGATCGTGTTATTAGGAGTCACTTCAATACTGATTTGGAAACATCAGACCTGAGAGGAACATGGAAATGTGGCTCATGTAACTTCTGTTCTTACATTTATGAGAATCAGACTTTTTACCTGCCGGGGGGAGGGCTCCACACCATAGGACATCATGTGGACTGCCAAACTGTGGGGGTGGTCTACGTGATGTTCTGTGAGTGTGGGGCCTTCTAAGTTGGCAAGACCAAACGCCAGTTCTGGCGTCGAATAAAGGACCATGTTTATTATGGCCATAAAAATATTCTGTCCACGCCCATCGGGAGACACCTCAGCCTATACCATAATAGTAATCCTTCAGTGGTCAAATTCGCAGCCCTTGAAAGGATTTATCCTAATCCCAGGGGAGGCGAGTTTGACAAAATAATTCTACAGCGCGAATCGCCCTGGATATATTCACTCAGGGCCACAGAAGCACCGGGCTTAAACGAAGCATTTAGTTTCAAGCCCTTCCTATAAGGTTTTGATACGCAATCTCTGTTGTGGATAAACAGTTTGATAAGAAGAAAAAAATTATATATATTTTTTTTTTTCTCTCTTTCTCTTATTTATGTTCTATATCCAATACTGGCCAACCTCCTATTGTATTATTTACTTGCTTTATTATCCATTTATTGAGTGCTTTGTTACTATTTTGTGAATTAATGTTCTCTATTTTGGCTCGTGGGCGTTCAGTCTCTGGGACGGGCATATGTTGTCCCACGAGGGTTCCTTTAGTCATTCGTTCGGGTGTGGTTAGGAGCAGGACCAGCCGGGCCTCCCCTTTTCAGATTGTATCTGATCTGTGGGAAGGTGTTGGTTGCACCAGGGCCCCTCCCCCCGTTGCATACATTGCGCTTCCTTTTGGCAGCACTGGCTATATGTAGGGACACACACCTGGTCATGTGACCTTGCCGCAGTCATGCGGTGGAGTGCAGCCTATGGCTGCTAACCATGTCACATGACCAGGTGGGGGTTTAAATAGCCCAGACCTTGGGATGACCCGGAAGTGACGGTGGGATGTTACAGGAAGTGATTCAGGAAGGTAAGAGACATGCGATCTGCTGGCGCATTACTCAGACAATATGCCCTAGTGTTTGACTAATTTGGCTTTTATTTTTACTTTCAGTAACATCCATTTGGCGTTTTTTCTCGTTTTTGCTTGGGAATATCGCAGGGCTTGCGATTCAGCTTCCCCTTTCTTCTCCTAGCCCCCCCTGTTTTGGGGTACATTTGATCAGCAATTAGGAGGATCGCTGTCTAATATTATCCTTCCTTGGTCCTGTTTGGGTTACAGGAAGTGATTCAGGAAGGTAAGAGACATGAGGTCTGCTGGCGCCATTACTCTGACAATATGCCCTAGGTTTTGACTAATTTGGTTTTTATTTTTACTTTCAGTAATATCCATTTGGTGTTTTTTTTTTCCCGTTTTTGCTTGGGAATATCGCAGGGCTTGCGATTTATCTTCCCCCCTTTTTCTCCTAGCCCCTCCTGTTTTGGGGTATATTTTGATCAGCAATTAGGAGGATCGCTGTCTAATATTATCCTTCCTTGGTCCTGTTTGGGTTCCATCTCCCCCACCGTCCTTAAGGATTTAACTTTGTTTTTAAGGGTATGTGTCTCTCTCTTTTCTTCATATATCAGGTCATATTGGACCCCATAGGGCAATGGGGTGGGAGGGGACAACTGGGCACTAGCCTAAGTTCTGTTATCTTATGTACAAATTTCTTTCCTTTACCTTCTTAGATGACCATATACTCAGTGGAGGGTTTAATCCCAACGAGGGAACATTATATTATGTACTAATAGTATAAAGTGAAGGTAAAGGAGGCCTTTGTATTTACATATTTGATCACTGATCCCTTCCAAACCTCTAAATACCTATTGTTTACAACATTTTCCTACCTTTGATAGATAACCCCTTCAAGTCTGGGTCTTGATAAACCCCTATGCTCGCCCCCCTGATTGCCGTCCTGAGCCATGTGGAGTTATATGTAAGCGCCTATATACTGTACATGTATTATAAACGATATAAGAACTACTAAACTGTTAAAATGAATTTCCACTACATATATCGTACCTATTTTTACTGTTTTTGAGTTATGTTAATTATATTATTTCTTTTTGACTAGTTGTCTCTGCAACTGACAGCCATATTTTTGGAGTCCTGAGGAAGCTCACAGCGAAACGCGTTGACTCCTAGTTTGTGTATAACATACTATGGCTCAAGTATTTTATATTTTTGTATAGTGTGCTTTGGTTGGGGCTCCTCAACGTATCACTGGAGGCGACCCTACGTGAGGTCCGCACCACGTGGCACTTCGGGGACCCCCCGCCTTTTGCTTCTTTTTTCGTTTACTTTTCACTTTTTCTTTATGTATATATATATTGTGTTGGATATGTATTTTCTTATGTACAAATAAAATATAATTGTTTTTAACAAAATCAATCTCTGCTATCTCGTGGTGTGCCCATTTGAAATGTCCGACCTACGTGGGGTGTCCCACAATTTTGTTCGTTTGGATTGAATCTATGGACGGTGGCACAATATTCAGGAAGTCCCTTTTGTAATCTGCATTGAATGCATTTTAGGCATGCTATTGCTCTGTAAAGGCCTCCCTTGTGTGAACATCTAAAAGCCCCAAGAAAGGCCAGGAGCCCCAGAAGAATCAGAGCGACAGTATCTCTCAAGTCTGGTAACTCACCTGGTAGCTACATAAAAGGTTATATAGGAAAACGAAGGGGGGGGGGGGGGTCGAAGGAGCTGGACCAGCACAGACAGTATTTAAACACTAAAAGTAGAGGGAGAGGGCTGACATCAAAGTAGGGAGGGAGCTATGCTATGTAATTGACTCCTCCTGGGGTAGTCAAATTTTATAGAAAGTCTGGAGGCACATCGCAAGTGAATAATAAAAAAAAACACTTTGAAAAGGAAAAACATTGCAAGTATGCATTTAAAATAATTGATTTTCTGTGCTACCTGAAAATTGTAAGTTTGCGACAGGGTTTCTTTAGGAGCAATGTACTGGAAAAAGGTGATCAAGTTAAATTTATACATTGGGGTTGATTTACTGAAACTGGAGAGTGAAAAATCTGGTGCAGCTGTGCATGGTAGCCGATCAGCTTCTAACTTCAGCTTGTTCAGTTAAAGAGGAAGTAAACCCAGATGGGGTTTACTTCCTCTATGTCCCCCTGTAAAGTAGAAACATAATGGGCTACTATGCATCGCATAGTAGCCCATTATGTGCCACTTACCTGCAAACGAAGCCTGCGATGTCCCTTCTCCTGGCCGCATCCATCTTCTGCCCCTCTTCCTTCCATGCGTGCGGGAGCCGCCAGGCACGGCACGGTCACAGTGGAGGAATGGCACACAGGCCGTTTCATCACTGTGCATGTGCCGACATGACGTTGGCACAGCTTCAACACTGCATATCTCCTTAACCGTACAGGCTTAGGAGATATGCAGGGCACCTACAGGTAAACCTTTTTATAGGCTTCCCTGTAGGTTAAAGTGGTTGTCACAAGTTGACAACCACTTTAAGCTTTGACAAAAAAAAACCTGGAAGCTGATTGGTCTCTAAACAGAGCTGCACCAGATTTTGCACTCTCCAGTTTTAGTAAATCCACCCCATTGCATTGGCTAAGTGGATAGATTCACATTTCTGAACCAATGAGGTCCCTTCAGGCAAAAAACAGCTTTGGAAAATTTCAGAACTCCAAGGCACTGGTCACAGGATCTCTGCTGGAAGGGACTGGAGATTGAGGTTATCCCAACTCCAGCCAATCAACAGCTCTGCCCGAGTTCTTCCCCTTTTAGGGATAATGGGACCGAAGTTCTAGTATTTGGTCACCAAAAGTTTAAGGACATCAACACTTTAGTACTTGTGAATTGAGGAAGCAGGATAGTTAGGACGGGTTTGAGTCTGATTATAATATAGATCCACTTTAATATAGACATGGTCTTCCTTGGCAGGTGTTCCAGAAACGTCTCAATGGCTTGATGGACTTCCAGCAGTCATGGCAGGACTATGTGAATGGATTCGGGAACGCCGATAAGGAGTACTGGTTGGGTAAACGCTTTTCTCCAATATCTGTCTAATCTCTTCCGTTATTCGTGAGGAATAACGGAAGAGATTAGACATTGGCTAAACAACCATTTCAGGTGCTGTACATGTTTCCCAATCTGGGATCAGTCGATAGCAGGAGGGACTGAGTATGGGCTGCTCGTCTAGCAAAGTCAATTTTCACTTTGCAAATACATTTTTCCTTGCCTTGGTTAATGAAGTGAAGAAGTATGAACTTCAATCATCCAATCGTGTACAAGCAACAATTCTTTTTTTTCTCCACTCATTATTGGGTGTTCTTTAAGACTTTAGTTACATAACGGGACTTATTTCTAGTCATGGGACCTTTGACTTTAAGGGGGGCTCTGAAGTGAAGGGGGACCTCTGACTCGAAGGGGGGGATCTGAAGTGATGGTGGGACCTCTGACTT
>BLSH010142156.1:213078-233918 GCA_018402905.1 Glandirana rugosa | reverse complement strand
CAGGGGTAGAACCAGCAACAGTATTCATCTCTTGTACACTAGCTGCACTCGTCAGTTCCGTAGTGGACCCGTTACCTCTCTGTGTTAGTCGAATAAAGTGACAGGGTTCTCAGGACTGGGGGTTCGTTTTAAGAAAACAAACAACACCTACCTCACCCAATCGAGGTGACGGTTAAAAAATAACAAACTTTTTCTCTTACGGTTGCATGTCAACTGTCAGACATACTTCTAATGAACAGTGTCACAAAGACGTCCTTTTCGGTTGATCGAAGCCCCAAGGATCCCCCGGAAGTAGTCCCGATGTTTCGTTGTTGGGTAGAGATACCTAAGGACGGGTTGTTGCTTTGTAGCCCTGATGAAGGCCCCCTAGGAACCCCGAAGCTAGTTGGCTTTTCCTGCAGAAACACTGTGACAAGTAATCTTCATACAGACTGTCAACTGTACGTTGGCATTCTCTTTTTCAAACAATAAAAAATTGGCAGTGGAGCTAACCCACTCCATCCACAACAAACAAAAGAATTTTGCTTGGGGGTCAGGACTCTTGGGACAGTGAAATAAGCTGATTGTGTCTCTCCATTGCCCAGGTGATGCCTTGACTGCTCACGTCGATCACATGTTCTCTACTTATGACAACGACCAAGATGGGGACATCCAGAACTGCGCGGCCTACTGGGGCGGCGGCTTCTGGTACCACTCGCAAAGCTGCGGCGACGTTGGGCTTAATGGCCGCTACGAGGCAAGAAAACCGCTTCAGAATGCTTTTTCCTGGTCAACCTGGGTGGACTTCCCTGAGACCCTGCGTGCCAGCCAGATGAAGATAAGGAGGGTCCTCAATTAGATGGCGGGGGAGGGGGGATGAGAGTCCCATATGGGACACAATAACAGAGGAGGTGGGGTGGAAGTAGCACATAGCAGTCCCAGACTATTGATGGTGTATTCAATGTTACAGCAAGCCAATAAATACAAAGTACAATGTAGCAATGCCAGCCTGAGACTTTGTTATTGATAACACTTCTTATCAATATCCAATAAAACAACTCTAGCATGGAGAGAGATGTTACCATTACTTAAAGTGGACCAACCATCGATTCCATTCCTAACATGCTGAGATGTGAGGTAATGTTACATTGTAACCATTCCAGGTATTATCTGTCACAGAGATCACAGTACTCCCACTGACTTGAAGGACGGAGCCATCTTTGTTCAGTAATCATTCAGGGTCACCATCTACTTTACTTGGTACGCTGGCTCAGAGATGACACAGTCATGTAATTCCAGGTATCGGTGTAGCTGTCGACTGCAGTCTCTCACCTTTCGACTTGCTACAAAGTTATAGTCTTGCAGTCTAATCACTGGGGAAGAGGAGACTGAGAAAATGCTTCCTCCTCCCTGCAGCAGACCGATAACATCTCATTTCAGCCTAGGGAAAGTCACTGGACAGGAGCTCAAGATGGGCTTTTGTTAACAAAGGGTGGAGGTTTATTGAAACATAGTACTGTTGGTTTACACCAATCAGTTACATAGTTACTAAGTTGGTAAGGTTAACCACTTGCCGACCGCCCGCCGCAGCGTGACGGCGACAAGGTGGCTCCTTATCGCGAACCGCCGTCACAATACGGCGGCCGCGATAACTAGCATTGTGAGCGCGCGCCGCCGAAGGCGTGCCCGTGCGCTCACTGTGTTCAGGGGGAGCCAGGGAGCGGATGCAGCGGATTCGATCGCCGCTGGCTACCCGCGATGGCCCCCCACACTGAAAGAACGGAGGTCCGTGTAAGTAAACACGGACCTCCGTTCTGTGAGAGGGGGAAGGGCTGTGATCACAGCCTTCCTCTACATGGAAGCTGTGATCACTTCCCTTCCCCTGCTAGGGCAGCCCACACACAGTTAGAACACGCCCAGGGAACATAGTTAACCCTTAGAGCGCATTTTTATAGCACTGATTGCTGTATAAATGCCAATGGTCCCAAAAAAATGTCAAAATGGCCCGACATGTCCGCTGAAATATCGCAGTACCGCTAAAAATCGCCGCCATTACTAGTAAAAAATTAAAAAAAATTAAAAACCCCAGAAATGAATTCTCATCATCCGTAAACGGGGCAACTTTTGCACAAACCAATCAATAAACGCCGATTGCGATTTTTTTACCAAAAATATGAGGATGAATATAAATCGGCCAAAACCGATGAAAAAAAAGTTTTTTTATATTTTTTTTTTTGGATTTGTATTTTATCAAAAAGTAATAAATTTGGGTCTTTTTGTAAAATTGTCGCTCTTCTTTTGTTTATAGCGGCGATCAGAAATGACGCAGAGGAGATCAAATACCACCAAAAGAAAGCTCTATTTGTGGGGAAAAAAGGACACAAATTTCGTTTGGATACAACGTCACACGACCGCGCAATTGTCAGTTAAAGCGACGCAGCGCTGAATCGCAAAAAGTGCCCTGGTCCTAAAGTGTGAAATCCTTCCGGGGCTGAAGTGGTTAAATAAAGACACCAGTCCATCCAGTTCTACCTGTATGAGTGTGTGTGTTTATGCCAATACCATTTTCCTGTATATAACATTCGCTAAGATGCCCCTCTAAGAGTTTTTTTAACTTATCAACACTTCCTGCTGACACCACCGATTGTGAAAGGAAGTTTCACATCCTTACTGCTCTATCAATAAAGAACCCCTACGCAGTTTAAGGTTAAATTGCTTCTCATCCAACTTCATTGAGTGGCTGCCTGTCTTCTTAAGTGACCTGAGACTGAACATGACAATGGCATCTAAAAGTGGGTGGGAAATATTACACAGCAAGTGAACATGCTGTCCCTGAAGTTGATATGTTGAAAGCAGAAAAAACGGACAGGCGTAAGGATTTGAGGAATTCTGACAAGGGTTGCTTTGTGATGGCTAGACGACTGGGTCAGAGCAACTCCAAAGCTGCAGCTCTGATGGGATGTTCCTGGTCTGCAGTGGTCCAAGGAAAGAAAAATGGTCAACCGACAACAGGATCATGGGCGGCCAAGGCTCACTGGAGCATATGGGGAGCAAAGGCTGCAGAGAACACCTGTGATTTCTGGCTGTACAAATATTCTGAGTTCTGGAAGTGTACAGCCATCTGCAGCTGTGTGAATCAAGTCATAGCCTGGATTTAGCTTAATTTTATAAATATTCCCCTGTAAGTGATTTTTGCAGAAATGTAGGTAATTCTGCACAAAGCATGTTATTAACAAAGGAACCAGTAGAGAGCAGTATACACAATTTTCCCATATCAGATGGTTATTAACAAGAAAGCCAGTAGAGGGCGGCATACACAATCTCCCCATATTAGATGGTTACTAACAAGAGAGCAAGTAGAGGGCGGCATGGGCGTCCGCAGAAATTTTTTCAGGGGGGGCATCATTTTAAGGTCATGCTATGCCCCTTTTTGACATTATCACATTATCACGGTCAGAGACTGCAGACATAGTACAGGAGACGGTCAGACACTGCGGACATAGTACAGGAGATGATCAGACACTGCAGACATACTACAGGAGATCGTCAGAGACTACAGACATACTACAGGAGATGGTCAGAGACTGCAGACATACTACAGGAGATCGTCAGAGACTGCAGACATACTACAGGAGATGGTCAGACACTGCAGACATAGTACAGGAGATGGTCTGAGATTGTGGACATGGCACACGAGACGATCAGAGACTTCATACATAGCCCAAGAGGATAAGGACCTAGTGGGCAACCCCGATCCGATCCCTGATTCCAGTGGGGGGCAATTGCCCCCCCCCCTTGCCCCTATCTGCGGACACCCACGGAGGGCGGCATACACCATTTCCTCATATCAGATGCTTACTAACAAGAGAACCAGTAGGGGGCAACATACACCATCTCCTCATATCAGATGGTTATTAACAATAGAACCTGCAGAGGGCGGCGTACAACAGTTCCTTATATGAGATGGTTATTAAGAGAGTCAGTAGAGGGTGGCAAACACCACCTCCCCATATCAGATGGTTACTAACAAGAGAGCCAGTAGAGGAGGGCATAGACCCTTTTCTCATTTCCAATAGTTATTACCAAGAGAACCAGTAGAGGGCAGCATACACCATCTCCTCATATCAGATGGCTATTACCAAGAGAACTAGTAGAGGACAGCATTTATAATTTACTCATGTCAGATAGTTATTAACAAGAGAGCCATTATGGGGCGGCATACGCCATTTTCCCATTTCCAATAGTTATTTCCAAGAGAACTAGTAGAGGGCGGCATGCAGTACATCATTTACTCATATCACATGGTTATTAACAAGAGAGCCAGTAGGGGGCAGTATACACCATCTCCTCATATCAGATGGTTACTACCAAGAGTACAAGTAGAGGGCAGCATACGCCTTTCTGTGTATCAGATGGTGATTAACAAAAGAACCACTAGAGGGCAATATACACCATTTTCTCAGTGGCTGGAGGAAGATTTCTGCTGAAAGGAAAAGAATCATTACAAGAGACACCTCCTGCTAACTTTAAGTTATGTCCCTTGTGCTGATTTTTCTGTTTGCAATTTTAGGTAGACTTTAACCACGGTCAGCAGCTTAGAAGGGACAATATTGAGGGAATTCTATACTGTATACAGTGTTTAGGAATTAGGTTTTGGTTTAGGGTTAGACTGAGGTTTAGGGTTAGAGGTTGGACTTGGTAAGTTTTAGGAGGTGGCGCTCCGTTTTAAGGTTAGGTTGAGGTTCAGTATTAATTTCAGCAGTTGGGATCTGTTTTAAGGGTCAGTTAAAGTTCAGGGTTAGTTTTAAGATTTGGGCTCTGGTTTAGTGTAAGTTTGAGGTTTAGTTTTAGTTTTAAGAGGCTGGGCTCCGTTTTTAGATTCAGTTGAGAGTCAGGTTTAGTTTTAAGGGCTGGGCTCTGGTTTTGGGTTAGGATGAGGTTTAATTTTAGCAGTTGGGCTCCGTTTGAAGGTTAGGTTGAAGGTTCAGTATTAGTTTTAGGGTTGGGCTCTGGTTTAGGATTAGGTTGGGTTTCAGGTTTAGTTTTAAGGGTTGGGCTCTGGTTTAGGGTTAGGTTGAGGTTCAGGTTTAGTTTTAAGGGTTGGGCTCTGGTTTAGGGCTGGGTTGAGGTTCAGGTTTAGTTTTAAAGGTTGGGCTCTGGTTTAGGGTTAGGTTGAGGTTCAGGTTTAGTTTTAAGGGTTGGGCTCTGGTTTAGGGTTAGGTTGAGGTTCAGGTTTAGTTTTAAGGGTTGGGCTCTGGTTTAGGGTTGGGTTGAGGTTCAGGTTTAGTTTTAAGGGTTGGGCTCTGGTTTAGGGTTGGGTTGAGGTTCAGGTTTAGTTTTAATGGTTGGGCTCTGGTTTAGGGTTGGGTTGAGGTTCAGGTATCGTTTTAGGGGTTGGGCTCTGGTTTAAGGTTAGGTTGAGTTTCAGGGTTATTTCTAGATTTTGGGCTCTGGTTTAGGGTCAGTTTGAAGTTCAGGGTTAGGTTTAGGGTTTGGGTTCTGATTTATGGTCAGATTGGGCTCTGGTTTAGTGTAAGTTTGAGGTTTAGTTTTAGGAGGCTGGGCTCCGTTTTTAGATTCAGTTGAGGGTCAGGTTTAGTTTTAAGGGCTGGGCTCTGGTTTTGGGTTAGGATGAGGTTTAATTTTAGCAGTTGGGCTCCGTTTGAAGGTTAGGTTGAGGGTTCAGTATCAGTTTTAGGGTTGGGCTCTGGTTTAGGATTAGCCTGGGTTTCAGGTTTAGTTTTAAGGGTTGGGCTCTGGTTTAGGGTTGGGTTGAGGTTCAGGTTTAGTTTTAAGGGTTGGGCTCTGGTTTAAGGTTAGATTGAGGTTCAGGTTTAGGGGTTGGGCTCTGGTTTACGGTTAGGTTAAGGTTCAGATTTAGTTTTAGGGGTTGGGCTCTGGTTTAAGGTTAGGTTGAGTTTCAGGGTTATTTTTAAGTTTTGGGCTCTGGTTAAGGGTCAGTTTGAAGTTCAGGGTTAGGTTTAGGGTTTAAGTTCTGATTTATGGTCAGATTGAGGTTCAGGGTTAGTTTTAGGGATTAGGTTCTAGTTTAGGGTTAGGTTGAAGTTCTGGGTTAATTTTAAGGGTTGGGCTCTGGTTTAGGGTTAGGTTGAAGGGTTAGGATTTTGGGTTAAGCTCTGGTTTAAGGTTAGGACGAGTTTCAGCGTTTATTTTAAAGGTCGGGTTTAGATTGATGTGGTTTCCATGCTAAAATGTTGACAAAGTAAAACAATGGTAACAAGCATTTCCTTCCAATCAAATGTTTATTGAGAAATGTGTGTGTAAGGTAATGACAATGCACAAGCTCCTTCCATCAGTATTGAAGTGCACATGTCCCTCTACAAGGAAAGAGGACACTTTCTATGGTGAAGCAAACTTCAGCCAAGTATGTCACCAGTTCCTAGTGAGTTGATTAACTGTGTTCTTTCACATCCTGTAATACCCAATGCTCCAAATAACCACATCTGGTGAAAAAATACATCTTAAAGGGTAACTGCACCCCGGTGTACATTTGTGTCAGTGATCAAGCTTCACCCCTATGACCATTATCATCCATATAACCCTTGAATTGATTTCGCTGTAAGTCTCCTCAACATCCCACACATTTTGTCTCCTTCGGCCTTGTCTGTTTGGATAGTATACACACATTTGCAGTTCACAGTAGGTAAACCCTGCCTCCAACAATTTCACTTTGTGGTCTGGAATTGCAAATCTCTTTCCTTGCAAAGGGTACTTTGAAGCTTATCCGTAACAGAGTGAGCATACACAGACCGGCCAATTCCTCAAGCATGATGGGATTTCCACCTTCAAGAAGAGAAGAGGTTGTGAGCCCCATGTGAAAAACAGTAGGAGGATCTTGTGAGGCACTCTATGAGTGGGAGGAGCTTCTGACACATTAGAAAAAGGAGGCGTTGCTTGTGACACATCAGAAAAGTGAGGCGGAGCTTGTGAAGCATCAGAAACGTAGGAAAGACCTTACAACAAACCAATCGAGAGCAGAGTTCCAAAAAGCTGGAACCGTACAGTGTAGTATATAGAGGCAAGTCAGGAAAACCAAGTTAATGGGGGAAAGTTCCTTGAAATGAACACACCGATAGTAGACCATTATGTGCCAGCAGAGGAAGAGGATGAGGGCGTGAAAATACTTGGAGATTGAGAACCTGTTCCTAAAAATGATTATTTGTCAAAGGACACTGAATAGCGATGGAATGGTTCACGAGATTGATCCCTTGTTTCTCACCTTCACTCCATGTCATGGTATGTGGTGAAGGACCTTCAGCGGACCTCCGTTCTTCCCAGAATCATTGAGGCATGGGCAAAAATACGGGTAGATGTTCTCGGAGAAGGAGGTAACGAAGGTGTAGATGTGAGTCATGTCATCGGCATTGTAGAAGGAGAGCACGCCGCCCTCGTAGTCTAGGTATATCCCAACTCGTTGTGGCTTGCTTCTCAAGGTTAGAGCCCGGTAGGGGACGTCCAAGGCTTTGAATTCATGCCCGTTCCTCAGCCACAGGATCCAGAAGCCATTCTCAGGAGACAAAGTAATCCCACCTCGTCGGTTAACAGACTCCTTGGCCACACCAAGGTTCCACTTGGTCTTGTTGGTGACGTCTATCACCCAGTAATGGCGACCGTTGGAGAAGCCCTCGGTGCCCAGGACGCAACAGCAGTAGTCGAAGCGGCGTGGGTTTTCCGGCAAGGACTGCTTGGTGTCGCTGTACCGCACACTGGTCAGATCTTCGGAGAGCACTAGGTTAAGGTGAGCTGTAGTGGGATCCATAATTATATTCGGTAATGCTAGAAGAAAGATAAGGACAAGTTATTGGAAGATCAGGAATGGTAAGACTATTTGGACTCTACCTACTCTAGCAAACAATTAAAGGGTCATCCCACCCAAATCTTTAATTTGTGGTGGAGAGTTAAACCACCTAGTGGCTCCTCATATCTCTTGTGGTTTGTGGTGGTAAGATCTCAGTGCTTGCACATCATGGGAGGCTAGACAATTTCATAGATTAAACAGGAAACCCCTTTTTTCCCCTCCCCCCCGACATGCAATTAAAACGTATCAATCCTTTGAGACCCAGTGACATCACCATTGAGCAGTGGTGGCTGGTGGAATATTTTTTTTTGGGGGGGGGCGCGGCAATCTGTCCGACAACACCCTCTTGGCAGTCAGGTCTCATGCATCAACTACCCCTCCCCCCCCCCGGTCGGTCAGTCAATCAGTCCCTGCACTTACCCCATCTAGGTCGCGGTTTTCCTCTGGGCGGCGGGACTCTGCAACTCCTCATTCCTCGGCTTCATCTGCATCTCCTCCCTCCTCCTCCTCGGCGGCCAATAGGATCGCTACTCCTTTCAGCCAATCAGGTCTTAGGGCCAGCTTCCTGAGCCGGGATTGGCCGGGAGGAGAAGCAAGAAGACAATAGCAAATATTAATTCGCTATTGTCCCACAACTGGGTGGGCTTGGGGCGCAGAGCACAGAGCCTACCCTTTTGTTAAGCCTAATAGAGCCTCTGGCTAATCATGTGCTTCTAAAAAAAACTGCCAT
Organism: Glandirana rugosa; assembly: GCA_018402905.1. Lineage (NCBI taxonomy): Eukaryota > Metazoa > Chordata > Amphibia > Anura > Ranidae > Glandirana > Glandirana rugosa. The sequence goes on along the minus strand of BLSH010142156.1, from coordinate 225,390 downwards.
TGGAATATATGCCTCCGGCACCCTGCATATAAATTAGGGGCCAGGAGCATGGATTAGGGGGGGGGCGGCACCCCAGCGCCCTGTATGGACGGGCCACCGCTGCCATTGAGTCTTTTTGCTGGCCTTTGCTCTGTAGCAAGATCATGTGGGGCGGCCAGGCTCCTGTAAATATCACAGCACCTTATCTTCAACATTATATGAAAGAACACATCCATGGCATCCCTTTAGACATGCATGTTCCTCCCTGCTGGCTAGTGGGTGCTGCTGACTTTAAAGTGGTTGTCAACTCATAACAACCACTTTAACCTACAGGCAAGCCTATGATAAGGCTTACCTGTAGGTGCCCTGCATATCTCCTAAACCTGTACGGTTCAGGAGATATGCAGGGTAGTAAATGTGACGACATAATTTCGGCACATGCGCAGTGAAGAAATGACCTCCATGCTGTTTCTTCACTGTGATCGTGAGTGACGTCACGCGACTCTGGCCAGTCACAGAGCCGGAGTCGCAGCCCCTGAAGGAAGAGGGGCTGAAGATGGACGCCGCCAGCACAGGAGACAGCGCTGGACATCGCAGGCTTCGTTTGCAGGTAAGTGGCACATACTGGGCTACTATGTAATGCATAGTAGCCCTTTATGCTTCTAGTTTACAGGGGAATGTAGAGGAAGTAAACCCTATCTGGGTTTACTTCCTCTAGCTGTGCAACCTGTTGATCAGTTTCTTGTGTATACTCTAATATAGAGTATTCAAACAACTGATGAGCAAACTGCACACTGGCCAGCAGGGATGCATGTATAAAGGGATGCCGGAGATGTGTTCTTTCATATAATGTTTGAGAATAGTAGAACAATGACTTATGCAAGCCCTATAGATCGCGCCAACACGTGACAAAGAGCAAAAATGATTGATGGCATTGAAAGCTAACAGCTGTGAGAGGCAAGCCAATGACATTACAGTTCTCTCCCGTCGCTCACCAGGACTGATGTATGACTTCATATCCTTCCAGGCCGTATATTGGATCAGATCCTTCACTGCCCCATAGCCAAAATCCCGAGGAGTCACCACATTGTGAGCTGGAAAACCATCTCTGTAACCTCCGTAACATCTGGAAAGAAAGAAGCTCATCAAACTCATATTCACTTATATATTTCCAACTAATTCAGAGTACACAAACCATCCACACCAGACAAATCAGCAGAGAAGCTGACAATGTTCTAAAATATTCCCTCTCCCTCTCTAAGGTAATTGTAACCCGGAACTGATTGCTTGGCTGGCATGTTTTTGGCTTCAATGTGAAAACTAGGACCCAGGAAGAGAGCCATGCAGACAAGGAAGAGCCTACAACCTCCATGCAGAGTACCTGATGGAAATGAAGCCATGACCCCAGCGCTGTACCTGCGCCGATTTGCTGCACTTATTTTTATAGCTGCCCTGTGCTATAGAGTCAGTTGACCTGAGTGTCAGATGAGAGTCAGACTAATAAGCTACTGGCCGTTTTCCTCACCCCTGCCCTTCCTGACACCAAATTTCACCAATGTTATCCATGGTTTGCAGCTGACTTTGTTCCAAAATCAGGTCTCACACCTTTTTTATCTCTTTATAGTCCACATCTTATGATTTTGTATGGAGATGCCTTGCCCTCCCCCTCCAGTACTCTGTGCTGGCAGAGCTGAGTAGCAGCCACACCCCTCATTAGAAGAAGGTGGGGGGCGTGTCTGACCAGGTGTCACACTCACTTCCTCACCAATCAACCGTTTGGGTCTTCTCTCTGGCATGTGTCCAGCAGCACTTCTACGGTTCAGCCTAGGTTCACATTGGTGCGGTAATGAAATTGTGCAAGTGCAGCTGAACTCGCACCATTTCATTCAGTCCCGACTTCAGGTGCAAATTCAGAGACATCTGTGCGGGTTGCTGCACAGATGTCAATGGAAATCGCACCTGAAATCGGCAAAAGTAGTACAGAAACTACTTTTGGAAATCGGTGAGGCGCCGCAAATGCAGCGTTACACCGATTACGTCGGTGCCATTGCCGGCAATTGCCACCGATTTGGCATGCGATTTGACATGTCAAATTGCATGCCAAAACGCACCAATGTGAACCAGGGCTCAGCCAGCACACCAGTGCCACAGCCAATAAGAAGACAACTCTCCTGTTTGCTGCTGTATTAAATTACAAAAGCGGTGTGTGGTTCAACGTTCCAGCAGATTTTTTCTAGGCTTAAGCTGAGCCCCCTGCTGCTGTACCTTGCCTGTATCCTTGTGCCTTATGTCCTCTATGCCAGCCTGTATCACCCAGTGACCCCAGAGTATCCTATATCACCCAGTGACCCCAGAGTATCCTGTATCACCCAGTGACCCCAGAGTATCCTGTATCCAGGGGAGGACTGGGCTGGGGGGCAGGGTGGCAATTGCCCCCCAGACCACCGTAACTTACATACAAAATGGCTGATGGTCGCTGCCTGCTCACACTTTTCTTATTGTGGAGGAAGGAAGTAGGGGCCAGGGGCGCAGCTACCAACTAACTACAGGCAAAGGGGAGGCGCCCAGGGCTGGCCCTATCACGGATCCCGCAGGGTCCTTCAGGCTGCCCCGGGGAGGGGCACCGTCGGATTACACAGAGCAGGGATCTAAAGATTACAAAGTCCTACCTCCTGGACCAGCTTATATAATAGACACTGGTGATTTCTATCATAAGAGCCGGTCCAGGAAGCAGGACTTCATATGACAGTGGCTGCGCCAGGTAAGCAGGAGATCCCCGCTCTGTGTAATCTCCTCTCTCTGCATTGCAGGCTGCATTAGATGGGCACTGATCAGGCTATGCTGATGGGCACTGGCGAGGCTGCATTGATCGGCAATGATCGGGCTGCATTGATGGGCATTAATCAGGCTGCAATGATTGGCACTGATCAGGCTGTGCTATTAGGCATTGGCGAGCCTGCATTGATGGGCACTGATCAGGTTGCATTTGATAGGCACTGGTGAGGCTTCATTGATGGGCACTGGTGCGGCTGCATTAATGGGCACTGATCAGGCTGCATTAATGGACACCGGTGAGGCCGCATTGATGGGCACTGATGAGGCTAAGTTGATAGGCACTGATGAGGCTGCATTGATGGGCACTGGTGAGGTTGCATTGATGGGCACTGATCAGGCTGCAATGATGGGCACTGATCAGGCTGCATTGATGCATTATTTTTGTTACACCTCCTTTGTTGCTATTAACATTAAATTGTGTTACCACATTGAATCATATTTGTCTTGGTTCATAACATCAATATTCATTCTAAAACCAGGTGGGCATGGCTGGGGAGCTGATTCGGTGGTTCAATGGGCCACTTGACTGGACTTGCCCCCCAGGCCTAAGGCTGCCAGCCCTCCCCTGCCTGTATCACCCAGTGACCCCAGAGTATCCTGTATCACCCAGTGACCCCAGAGTATCCTGTGTTACCCAGTGACCCCAGAGTATCCTGTGTTACCCAGTGACCCCACAGCAGCCTGTATCACCCAGTGACCCCAGAGTATCCTGTGTTACCCAGTGACCCCAGAGTATCCTATATCACCCAGTGACCCCAGAGTATCCTATATCACCCAGTGACCCCAGAGTATCCTATATCACCCAGTGACCCCAGAGCAACCTGTATCACCCAGTGACCCCAGAGTATCCTGTGTTACCCAGTGATCCCAGAGTATCCTGTGTTACCCAGTGACCCCAGAGTATCCTGTATCACCCAGTGACCTCAGAGCAACCTCTATCACCCAGTGACCCCAGAGTATCCTGTGTTACCCAGTGACCCCAGTACATCTTATGTTCCCAATGACCCCAGAGTGTCCTATGTTACCAGTGACCCCAGAGCATCCTGTGTTACCCAGTGACCCCAGAGCATCCGGTGTTACCCAGTGACCCCAGAGCATCTTATGTTCCCAATGACCCCAGAGTATCCTGTGTTACCCAGTGACCCCATAGCATCTTATGTTCCCAGTGACCCCAGAATATTCTGTGTTACACAGTGACCCCAGAGTATCTTATGTTACCCAGTGACCCCAGAGCATCCTATGTTACTAAATGACCCCAGCACATCCTGTGTCACCCAGTGATCCCAAGCATCCTCTATCATCCAGTGATCCCAGAGTATCCTGTGTTACCCAGTGACCCCAGAGCATCCTGTGTTACCCAGTGACCCAAGAGCATCTTATGTTCCCAGTGACCCCAGAACATCCTGTATTACCAGTTACCCCAGAACATCCTGTGTTACCCAGTAACCCCAGAGCATCCTGTGTTACCCAGTGACCCCAGAGCATCCTGTGTTACCCAGTGACCCCAGAGCATCCTGTGTTACCCAGTGACCCCAGAGCATCCTGTGTTACCCAGTGACCCCAGAGTATCCTGTGTTACCCAGTGACACCAGAGCAGCCTGTATCACCCAGTGACCCCAGAGCAGCCTGTATCACCCAGTGACCCCAGAGCATCCTGTGTTACCCAGTGACCCCAGAGCATCCGGTGTTACAAAGTGACCCCAGTGCATTTTATGTTCCCAATGACCGAAGAGCATCCTGTGTTACCCAGTGACCCCAGAGCATCCTGTGTTACCCAGTGACCCCAGAGCATCCTGTGTTACCCAGTGACCCCAGAGCATCCTGTGTTACCCAGTGACCCCAGAGCATCCTGTGTTACCCACTGACCCCAGAGCATCCTGTGTTACCCAGTGACCCCAGAGCATCCTGCGTTACCCAGTGACCCCAGAGCATCCTGTGTTACCCAGTGACCCCAGAGCATTCTGTGTTACCCAGTGACCCCAGAGCATTCTGTGTTACCCAGTGACCCCAGAGCATCCTGTGTTAGACAGTGACCCCAGAGCATTCTGTGATACCCAATGACCCCAGAGTATCCTGTGTTACCCAGTGACCCCAGAGCATCTTGTGTTCCCAGTGACCCCAGAATATTCTGTGTTACACAGTGACCCCAGAGTATCTTGTTACCCAGTGACCCCAGAGCATCTTATGTTCCCAGTGACCCCAGAGCATCCTGTGTTACTAAATGACCCCAGCACATTCTGTGTCACCCAGTGATCCCAAGCATCCTCTATCATCCAGTGACTTCAGAGCATCCTGTCGCCTCCAGTGATTCCCAAGCATGCTGTGTCATCTGGAATCTCCAGTGTGCCTTATGCACCCAATCATCTTAGTGCAATCCAGAAACTCCAGTGTGCCCTGTGCACCCACATGACACCTATGCCTCCATGCAGCCTCAGGTACGCTCCTCTAACCTCCAGGATTGGATTGGTGGATCCATGACACCATGTCTCGTACACATGGGCCGAATATTGGGCGGTTCAATAAAAACCAGCCGACCTCATTCAACCCGTGTGTACAGCAAACGGTCCAACAGAAGCCAGCATGACCGAAAAAGTCTGCCGATTGGCATCCAATCAGTGCTCTAAGCCAATGACTGAAAGCGCTGACCGGAGTGTTCGGGGGGGGTCTCCCTGTCAGAACAAAATAGCACAGCAGGGGAGATCGCTGTACTAACATCGCATGGTTAGTAGAGAGGCTCCTCCCAAGTAGTCAGTTTTTTTTATTCAGCCCGCTGGGGGAGAAAACTAGTAGTGTGTATCAGGCTTAACTCTACATGGTCAGACACCCTTTACAAGTGCTGGAAGATGTGATTACAATGCCTGTCTGACGTCCGTCTGACTGTACATCTATACTTTTGATTTTATTTGTCATACTTGGTGAAAGCTGTGTGAGTGACACCATGTGTTGTAATATTTATGTGTACCACCCAGATCCTAAACATGCTCACAAATTTAGTTCTGCTAGATGGTAACTAGCCGGGCTAATCGGTAGAATGATCCACTGACTTTTGCCCTAAACCTGAATTTAGTGCACCTCTCTCTCCTGTCACTAGGTGGCATTGCTGCCAGTGGCACTAGAATAACAAGGGCACAGTGAATTTGGGCTAGGAGTGGATAGGTTGTCTCAGCCAATTGGCAGGGGTTTCTTTGGCCCCATGGCCTGCTAGGAGAACCTATTTATTTGGGAGGAGACAGGTGATCGTTGTTTTGTGCCGTCTGGACAGCTGTCTGGGTGGATGTGTGTTGTACTGCTCCCGGTTGCTAGGCCAGAAGCTTGAGGCCTATCCGGGAACACCTGGCTGCTAGGCTGTCTGAGGCCTATCCAGGACTGTGAGAAGCAGTGCGGGGTTGGGGCTTCAGGTCGGGAGCCTAACCAAGTTGCAGAAGTTCAACCAAATTGTTGCCAGAGGCGAAGGAGAAGCAGTTGCCATAAAAGATGATGACTCCTGTTCCCAGAGGCAAGTGAGGATCAAGGCCAGAGGTAAAGGGGAAGCAGTGGCCACCAAGTGACAACCACTCCTGTTATCAGAGGCCAGTATATGGAAGTCTGAAGAAGTACCAGAGCAGCCTTTTCACCAGCCATGGACAGTGAAAAAGTGGGAAAGCTTCAGTAGAGTGCCAAGTCAGGGACCCAGCGGGTTAGCGTGGGTGAAGCTTGAGGAGTATACAGCGGGTTAGCAGTGGAAGAGCTCAGTGGGTCCAGCGGAGGCTGGGGTCCCAGAAGTCTAGAGAGAGACGGAGAGCTCAGAGTGAAGATCTAGAGTAAGAGACTGTGAGATGTGAGGGAAGATCTATAACGGGATACTGTGAGTTACGTGTACAGATCAGTTGCTATAGGAGACAGCAGTTCTACAAAATACAGTTGCTGCATCCAGCATAACGGCCCTCCACCTGTATAGCTGTCTGCCTATTACTTTTTTTTTCTGCAGAGTCTGCCAATCGCTTTTGTATCTGCCTAAGGGTGTCCTGGCCCTAACCCTCTCTCTCCCCCAGTTCTTGTTAAGAGACAATAAATCTCTTTTTGCATTCAAAAAGTGACTAGCGCCCATGTTTCCAACTTGCATTACACCCACCATGCCTAGTAACTTGCACCTTGAGGAGGAATGTCAGCTCTCTCTGACTCTGGGGGTCACCACTAGGCCTTTGAAGGGCGGGGACACCGCTACTTATGTAGATTGTGTCCCTGGTGAAGTCCAGAGCCCCAGATGTGAAAGACAATAAATCTAACCTCACAACATAGAGAATATCAATATACAGTAGATCACATGTCCATGATGGTCAGCGGATACTCACATATCCATACAGGACTTTATATCCTGCAAAACAAAAAGAAAAAACAATTATCACTGACTGTATTATCTCTCAGCCAATCCTCAGCATTTAAGGGTACCAATGAGAGTGCCAGGAAGGAGGGCGGGTACAGCTATGGGTGGAGTATACTCAGAGTCAGGAAGGAGGGCGGGTACAGCTATGGGTGAAGAATACTCAGAGTCAGGAAGGAGGGCGGGTACAGCTATGGGTGGAGTATACTTACAGTCAGGAAAGAGACTGGGTCCTGCTCGTACAGCCGTGGTTGGGTGCTGCTGATGGTCTGTAGGATCCCCTGACAGTTCTGTTTGATCTTGCTGAGACTTTCCTCCATCTCGGCCAGGATGAGGTCTCCTTCTTGCTGCAGGTCTCTGAGCAGTCTCTCTTCTCTCTCCCGCAGGAACTGGTGCAGCTTCTCAAACTCCATACTGACATGGTGCTTGGTGCTCAGGAGGTTCCCCTGACAAACATACAGTTCACTGGTCACATATCATCACGCGGAACCTACAGCTGGTCTTATATTCTTTGTCCTGGTGGACCTAACCCAGACCAATCCCACATATATGGTCCATTGGTGTGTTCCTATCACATTACCAGAGCCGCAACAAACAATAAACAGGCACTGTGAAGACCATAATTAGAATATGTCACCAACACACCTTACCATGGTCTTCTCAACCGCTTTACTCCAGGGGGACCCTTACAATTATATTTAGGTCTTGGGAAGCCCTTCCAATAGCAGTTCATTGGAGGGTCAATTGAAGAAGAGCGGCTTACATTGATGACCAGTAGGGCACATGTGCCCCATTGTAGCAGTAAAAATGCCAACCTTAGAAATAGCTAAAAAGTTCATTAGAGTCATGCAGCTGGCTCTCCCAAGTGGCACTGGACCTGAAACTACGAGGCACATTTACAATGGAGGTTAATCTGCCACAGCTCAAGCCTAGCCACCTCTAGAGAAATCCCAGTTAAGATGGGCTGTCTTATGGTATATCTGCAGATAAAACTTTAGATAAAGTAGGGAGTGGATTAAACTGATCTCATTTTTTTCCATCTATGTCCTATTAGGGAGATTTATCTTCACTTCTTGTTCTGCAGATATGCAACAGGAGGTGAGAAGAAATCCAGAAAACCGGAAGGAGAAATCAGTGGATGGAGAAATAAGGGGGTCATAAATGTTCCAGCGATAGAGGAGGGCACTCTAGTTGTTAAGTCTGCCATAATACGCAAGTGTGCTGTGTATACTCACACATTACTATAAGAGACACACCCTACCTTGATATAAGGATTTATTTAAAGGAACCACAACCTCCTTCCTCCTGCTGGTGACCCCTCTAGTGATATAAAGATTTATATAGAGGAATCAGGACCTCCTTCCTCCTGCTGGTGATCCCTCTAGTGATATAATGATCTATATAGAGGAATCAGGACCTTCTTTCTCCTGCTGGTAATTCCCCCAGCGATAACTAAAGATTTATATAGGGGAATCAGGACTTCCTTCCTCCTGTTGGTGATCCTTCTAGTGATAACTAAGCATCTATATAAAGGAATTGGGACCCCCTTTGTCCTGCTGGTAATTCCCCTAGAGATAACTAAAGATCTTTATAGAGGAATCAGGACCTTCTTACTCCTGCTGGTGATCCCTCTAGTGATATAAAGATCTATATAGAGGAATCAGGACCCCCTTCCTCCTGCTGGTGACCCCTCTAGTGATATAAAGATCTATATAGAGGAATCAGGACCTCCTTCCTCCTGCTGGTGACCCCTCTAGTGATATAAAGATCTATATATAAAGGAATCAGGACCCCCTTCCTCCTGCTGGTGATCCCTCTAGTGATATAAAGATCTATATAGAGGAATCAGGACCTCCTTCCTCCTGCTGGTGATCCCTCTAGTGATATAAAGATCTATATAGAGGAATCAGGACCTCCTTCCTCCTGCTGGTGACCCCTCTAGTGATATAAAGATCTATATAGAGGAATCAGGACCTCCTATCTTCTGCTGGGGAAGCCTCTAGTAACATAAAGATCTATATGGGGGAATCAGGTCCTTATTCTTCCTGCTGGTGATTCATCTACTGGTAACTAAAGATCTATATAGAGGAATCAGGAACTCCTTCCTCCTGTTGGTGATCCCTCTAGTAATATAAATATCTATATAGGAGAATCCGGACCTAATTCTTCCTGCTGGTGATTCCTCTAGTGATGAAACAATCTATATAGATGAATTAGGACCTCCTTTCTTCTGCTGGGGAACCCACTAGTAACATAAAGATCTATATGGGGGAATCAGGTCCCCATATTTCCTGCTGGTGATTCATCTATTGGTATTGGTATAGAGGAATCAATACCTCCTCCCTTCTGTTGGTGACCCCTCTACTGATATAAAGATCTATATAGAGGAATCAGGGCCTCCTTCCTCCTGCTGGTGATCCCTCTAGTGATAACTAAACATCTATATTGAGGAATCAGGACCCCTTTCATCCTGCTGGTAATTCCCCTAGAGATAACTAAAGATCTATAGAGAGGAATCAGGATCTTCTTCCTCCTGCCGGTGACCCCTCTAGTGATACAAAAATCTATATGGAGGAATCAGGACCCCCTTCCTCTTGCTGATGATACCTGTAGTAATGTAAATATCTATATAGGAAAATCAGGATCTCCTTCCTTCTGCTGGGGATCCCTCTAGTAACATAAAGATCTATATAGAGGAATCAGGAATCAGGTCCTCATTCTTCCTGCTGGTGATTCCTCTATTGATGACTAAAGATCCATATAGAGGAATCAGCGCCTCACCCCTCCCATTGGTGACCCCTCTACTGATATAAAGATCTATATAGAGAAATCAGGACCTGCTTTTTCCTGCTGACGATCCCTCCAGTTTCTGCATAATTCTTGCACTTGGCAGAGCCAGCAGAATGACACCAATGATCTTTTTAGCTGTCTGTAAGGAGGCCGTTCTTTCCACTGACCACCAATGTATGGGCCATTTTTTTCACAGCCCCCAATGGATTTTTCTTAGCAGGGGTTCCCTTAGACCTAAAAATAACTTCAAGGGTTCCTCAGGGGTAAAAAGTTTGGAAAAGGCTGCCATAGACAGACAGTAGTTCACCCTATAGGAGATATTAGAGGATGGACAACTTACCCGGTGCTGGGCGATCATCTGCTCCTGGGCACACTGCATCTGCTGCAGCTCCTTCAGGCGGGACTCCAGAGGGGAAATAGCGGACATCAACTCCTCCTGTTGGCAAGAAAATACAAATATATAAATACCATTTTCTGGGGTATTGGGCGATCATACAGGGCAGACGATCCTGTGTACCAACCACCTCTCTCGATATATAGCGCGGTAACCTCCTACTTTGTGTTGGGTGTGAAGTAAACTTGTAGAGTTGTGGTGTGTGTATGGCATATGTAGACTCACCTTGTATCCCCCCACGGCCTCCTGTATGGGGATCAGCGTATGCCCAGGCAGTGGCTCGGTGGACCCTCTGCAGCGAGGGCATAGGAGCCTACTGTCTTGGGTGGAGAAAAACTGAACCTTTTCCCCGTGCTCTGCACACACGCTCCTCTGTCCACCATCGGGAGACTGCACCGGCGGTGGGCGGCATTTTGGGCACGACGGGTAAGTCTCCTGTCCCCTCCAAGATCTCTCCAAGCATCCCCTGCATAGGCAGTGCCCACAGGACATGGTGACGGGCTCACGGGGCACATCATGGCACATGACACAACTCAGGGAGGGCAGAAGGGGCAATGGAGTGGGGCTGGTGGCCATTGCTGCAGCTTGGGGCTCCTAATTCAGACTGTCCCACTGGGCCTCAGGCTGTCACTCTGGTTGTCTCTGTGACTAGGGATCTACCACTGAGCTATGGGCGTCTCTGCAACTCAAGCCGTCTCTCTCAACTCTGTCTCTCCGAAGTCTCCCTGGACTCTGACTGTCTCTCGGTGACTCTGAAGTCTTCCTAAACTCTGACTGTCCCTGTGATGTCTCCGTGAGCTCTGACAGTCTCTCTGAAGTCTCTCTGAACTCTGACTGTCTCTTGGTGACTCTGAAGTCTCTGTGAACTCTGACAGTCTCTCTGAAGTCTGACTGTCTCTTGGGGATTCTGAAGTCTCTCTGAACTCAAAATTCAAAATTCCCTCTCCAGTATCTGAACCAACAGTCTTTCAGGGTTGCTGTCTCTCTGTCTTCTCCGCTCTCTTCTGTCTCTCCTGTTTTCCCAGGTCTCTGCTGTCTCTGCTCTCTGCTCTCAGTTGTCTCTAGTATTGTCCTAGATGTCTTTAACCCTGTGTCTGTCTCTCTGCCTCTTCTGTCTTCCTCTGTCTCTCTTTTTGTCCTAGATGTCTCTTTTTTTGTGGTTGCCCTTGCTGTCTCTCTGCCCCCTCTGCTCCCAACTGTCTCTCCTATTGTCCTAGATGTCTCTATCTCAGTGGCAGTCTCTGCTGTCTCTCCTCTTGTCCCAGATGTCTCTTATCCTCTGGCTATCTCTCTGCCCCCTCTGTTCCCAGCTGTCTCTATCCCAGGCTGTCTCTTCTATTGTCCCAGAAGTCTCTACCCCAGGCTGTCTCTTCTATTGTCCCAGAAGTCTCTATCCCAGGATGTCTCTTCTATTGTCCCAGATGTCTCTCTCTATCCCAGAAGTCTCTATCCCAGGCTGTCTCTCCTATTGTCCCAGATGTCTCTCTCTATCCCAGAAGTCTCTATCCCAGGCTGTCTCTCCTATTGTCCCAGATGTCTCTTATCCTCTGGTTATCTCTCTGCCCCCACTGTTCCCAGCTGTCTCTCCTATTGTCCCAGAAGTCTCTATCCCAGGCTGTCTCTTCTATTGTCCCAGCTGTCTCTATCCCAGGCTGTCTCTTCTATTGTCCCAGAAGTCTCTATCCCAGGCTGTCTCTCCTATTGTCCCAGAAGTCTCTATCCCAGGCTGTCTCTCCTATTGTCCCAGCTGTCTCTACCCCTCTGGCTGTCTCTCAGCTCCCAGCTGTCTCCCTGATTGCCCCTGCTGTCTCTTATTCCCTGCAGGCCTGGCTGTCTCTGAGTGACCCCTATCCTCTTCCTGGGTGTCTCTCTCGCCCCTATTTCCTCCCCTGTGTGGTGCGTCTGTCTCTGAGCGGCAGGAGGGAGGGGGAAGGGAGGAGGAAGGGGGCGGACG
>BLSH010142156.1:174706-193079 GCA_018402905.1 Glandirana rugosa | reverse complement strand
GTCATGGTGACTGGTGGTCATCTCTCGGGTACCTCTCTAACTGACATTGATGTCTTCCTTCCTGGATGAGGGGGAATAGTGATCGCTCCATTCCTGAGTGAAGGGGGATAGAGATCTTTCCATTCCCAAGTCATGGGGGATAACTATCTCTCCATACCTGGGTGAGAAGGGGATGGCTATTTCTCCATTCTTACGTGAGGGAGGTAACAATCTTGTCATTCCTAGGTGAAGGGGGACATACATTTTTCTATTTCTTAGTGAGGGGGGGGCATTAATATTTCCATCCTTAGGTCAGGGGTGACATTGATTTCTCTATTTCTGGTTGATTGGGGACATCAATCTCTCCATGGGCTCTCTACTGGTGGTCAGTGGTACTGCTGTTTAGCACCCCCCTTTTTCTCAAACTTCCTCCCATCATTGGTGGTCACTGGCAGTGCTATTAACACCCACCCCACTCCATCATTGGTGGTCTGTGGCACTCATTGTTTACTTACCAGATCACATACTCCAGAGCCGCTCACTCTCTGACGACGTTGAGTCAGGTCTGTACTTTCTCTGTTGGGCAGAGTATACCTGTGTCTGACTGCATTGGCTTTATTTTAGCGCCAGCTGTGGGGAACTTCCCAGTACCCGTAATTCCACAGCCACTCTGCACTGGTGCCCAGCAGGTGGTGGATCATGCCTAGGATGCGACAGGCCATACTGAGAGAGTCAGTAGGATGCACACGGCCTACTTGCTGAATGTTGGGCATGAAGGATGCCCTAAATATATGATAGCATGATGGCCTTTTTCAGCTTCATTTTCAAAGCAGGAAACTCACCCTGGCCTGTTGTGTTCCCTACAACCGGTTCTGATGGAAGACTTGCACATTTTCACTGCTCTTAAACTATTTATTTCTTTTTTTCTGATCTTCAGGTACGTGGTGCTGGATCTCATGGAGAGCGATCTTCATCAGATCATCCACTCCTCGCAGCCCCTGACATTAGAACACGCCCGCTACTTCCTGTACCAGCTGTTAAGGGGTCTGAAATACATCCACTCAGCAAACGTTCTTCACCGCGACCTGAAGCCAAGTAACCTTCTGATCAATGAGAACTGTGAGCTGAAGATTGGCGACTTTGGCATGGCCCGAGGACTTTGCACCAAGCCCGACGAGTACAAATACTTCATGACAGAGTATGTGGCTACTCGCTGGTACCGTGCCCCAGAGCTCATGCTGTCACTCCATGAGTACACTCAGGCCATCGACATGTGGTCTGTGGGCTGCATCTTTGCCGAAATGCTGGGCCGCAAACAGATCTTCCCTGGCAAGAACTATATCCATCAGCTTCAGCTCATCATGACGGTGCTTGGAACGCCATCCAGCCAGGTGATCCGAGCCATCGGAGCAGAGAGGGTCCGAGCATACATTCAGAGTTTGCCCTCTCGCCAGCCGGTACCCTGGACGAGCCTGTACCCTCAAGGAGACCGGAAATCCTTGGATTTGCTCTCCAAAATGTTGAGGTTTGACCCGCGTGAGCGGATATCTGTGTGCGAAGCTCTGCGGCACCCTTTTCTGTCCAAGTACCACGACCCGGATGACGAGCCGGAATGTGTTCCAGCGTTTGACTTTGACTTCGACAAGCAGATCCTGACCAAAGAGCAGATCAAAGAGGCCATCGTGGCGGAGATAGACAGCTTTCACCAGAGGAGAGAGGGCATCAGACGGCAAATCAGCTTTAAACCAGTCCTGAAACCAGCAGAAGAGGGCCCGGTGACCGACAATGTCATTAGGTCAGATGACTTTCAGTCACCGCCACTCCCGCCGCCCCCTCAAGGGTTTGATGTGGATATGCCAAGTGCCAACTCCGCCAGGGAAAGAGGTGATTTCCCCATGGAGTCGCCAAGAGTTCCTGTGAAGCCGGAAACCATCGACCTGACCTCTCCCTCTGAGATTGAAGATATTGTGCCACCAAGAGAAAGTACGGAGGTGAAAGAGGAGGGCCCTGTGATTAAGACTGATCCAGAGCCAGTGCCAAAGAGAGAGGGCGCTATTTCTGATGACACCAAGGCGGCACTTAAAGCTGCTCTACTAAAGTCGGCCCTGCGTAACAAATCCAAAGGTGAGCTAAAGGCATTTTATATGTTCAGTGTACAAAATTGTGTAGGGTTCCCTGCGCTACCCGAAATCAAACCAAATATATAGAATTACTATATGAATGAATGATCCCCCTTAATAATCGGTGTCTGTATAATAGTGACAAACTGACTGCCGCATTACCTAGTATGTTACACAGTTAATACATAGGATGGATATACAGCAGGGTACTGCGCAATCAGTGTGACAGAAACAACTTAATCCAATCAAAATTGTGAAACAATCAAAGTGCCAATAATTGATAGAGGCCTCTATCAATTATTGGCACTTTGATTGTTTCACAATTTTAATTGGATTAAGTTGTTTCTGTCACACTGATTGCTCAGTACCCTGCTGTATATCCATTTTATATGTTGATTTTATTGTTGCCGTGTGGATGACCCCTTGGAGGCCTGTCTGACCTGCTTCGCTTTGTGCTACTTCAAAATGCAGTGTTTGTAAACAAAGCCTAGCTAAAGAAGCACTTTCTGTTCAAATTGCACAATGCAGTGTTTGTAAACAAAACCTAGCCAAATAAGCCTTTTTTCTATGTTAAAATGCACAGTGCAGTGTTTGTAAACAAAGCCTAGTCAAAACGCTCTTTCTCTATGTTGAAATGCACAATGAAGTGTTTGTAAACAAAGCCTATCCACACAAGCCTGTACTCTATGTTCAAATGCACAGTGCAGTTTTTGTAAACAAAACCTAGCCAAATAAGCCTTTTTTTCTGTGTTCAATTGCTCAATGCAGTCTTTGAAAACAAAGCCTAGCTAAAGAAGCCCTTTCTGTTCAAATGCACAGTGCAGTGTTTGTAAACAAAGCCTAGCCAAAGAATCCCTTTCTGTTCAAATTTTAAATGCAGTCTTTGTAAACAAAACCTAGCCAAAGAAGCCTTTTTTCTGTGTTCAAATGCTCAATGCAGTCTTTAAAAACAAAGCCTAGCTAAAGAAGCCCTTTCTGTTCAAATGTGCAGTGTTTGTAAACAACGCCTAGCCAAAGAATCCCTTTCTGTTCAAATTTTAAATGCAGTCTTTGTAAACAAAACCTTGCCAAAGAAGCCTTTTTTCTGTGTTCAAATGCACAGTGCTGTGTTTGTAAACAAAGCCTATCCACACAAGCCTGTGTTCTGTCAAAATAGGCGACCCGTCAGATTAGGCAACGAAAGTGAATACTTACGTCGCCTATTCTGACAGAACACCTGTACTCTATGTTCAAATGCACAATGCAGTGTTTGTAAACAAAGCCCAGTCAAAGAAGCTCTTTCTCTAGGTTCAAATGCACAGTGCAGTGTTTGTAAACAAAGCCTATCCACCCAAGCCTGTACTCTATGTTCAGATGAAAAATGCAGTGTTTGTAAACAAAGCTCACTGACACAAGACCTTACTGTGATCTGAATCTTGTCCTAAAGCAAACCTTCAATTGAAAAATACAGAAGTGCTGTAACATACCTGAAGCAGCTTTATCTGCTTTTGCATGCCAGCCATTCTGATCAGGCAAAGCTTTGAAATTTCCAGGTAGGGTCAGAGCTTGCCTGCCATCTCCCCTGTAGGATAATGAGACCGCCCAGCATTGTGATGGGCAGGTTAGAATTTTTGAGGGGGTAGGGAAGAATGGGCAAACTCCAACACAACTTAATGCTAAGAGACACCATATATAAGAATGTCACCAGCCTGTTCAAACAGACCACCTACAAAAGAAACAACAAAACATTATTGATAACCATTATCAGAATTTGCATTTGTTTTTATAATGGTTATCAATAATGTTTTTTTGTTTCTTTTGTAGGTGGTCTGTTTGAACAGGCTGGTGACATTCTTATATATGGTCTCTTAGCATTAAGTTGTGTTCTATTTATCAAGTAGAGTAATTTTGTGGGATAAGTAATTCAGGTGTAACTTTTTCCCTAAATCGCGTGCCTATTTTCACACACATGGTAAAATCTGCATTTCTTTGCTAGAAAATTATTTAGAACCCCAAACATATATTTTTCTGAAAGCAGAGGCCCGGAGAATAAAATGGTGGTTGTTGCAATTTTTTTATGTTGCACAAAATTTGAACAGATGTTTGTCAAATGCAAAGTGGAACTTTAGTCAGAAAATGAAATCCTGCTATATCACTTCAGGCTGGCCCCTTCTGCAGGTCTAGCCAGGGCCGCTGATAAGGCAGTATAACTGGTCTTGTTGTACTGGGCCCAGGCCTCATCAGCTAAACAGGGGGCTCCGGGGCAGCTTGATTGTGCATTTCTGAATAAATTGATTTGACTAAACTACACCCTGGCTCCTACTTGCTTACCAGGACTTAAATAATATTTCCTTGGGCCATCACTTCAACAGAGGGGCCCAGGAGGTGGGAGCAGTGGGGGAACTTTTTTTTTTTTTTTTCATTTTCTGGGTGTAGGCAGATAAAGTCAATGCCGCTGCATGGGGGGGGGGGGGTGTATGGGGCTCCATGTTTTCTAACAGCAACCCTGAGTAAAGCTGTGTAAAACATTAAAAATAAGTGTCTATACTGTTTAAAATCCACTGTCTCACCCTGCTCTGCACATGCTCAGTTGCTCTCCATTTTTAGGCACTGACAAATTTGTAGAGGCCGACCTGCTGACAGCCTTAAAGCGGAATTAAACCCTCCTATCATTTACAGCCAAGGAAGCTGCTTCTGTTCGATCTGCAACTGCCAAGGTGCTGCACATGTAATTCGCTATGACACCAGATGTGGGCAGCACAGGAAGGGGGATCAGTGCGGCAGCAAGGGAGGACAGTTACAGAACGATGCCCTGCGTGTCTCTCCCTCCAGCAGCTGAAAGCCAGTTTCTCCCCCTCTCTCTCCCACCGGCTTTCAGCTGCTGGAGGGAGAGACACACAGGGCATCGTTCTGTAATTGTCCTCCCGCGCTGCCGCACTGATCCCCCTCCCTATGCTGCCCACCTCTGATTTCCCCCATATGCCCCTCTCTTGTCCCCCTGCAGCGCTGCCGATTTCCCGCCGGTTGCTGTGGGTACACAGACGGATGGGGAGTAGAGGAAGGGGTCCTTAAATATGTAATTTCCCGGCCCCTTCCTTTTTTGAGTTGGACACAGTGAGCGGTCGGTATGGATCGCCCCTGTGTCTATTTATAACTCAGCATAGTAAGTTACGTTTACTATGCTTCCTTTTATGAATGAACAGGAGCCTCTGTCTGCTGTTCATTCATCTTCAGTGCAGCTGAGGCTACAGAGAAAGGAATTGAAGAATCTGTTTCCTCAATTCCATTCTCTGTCTCAAAGGTGAGATGTCAAGGGTCGGTTTAGACCCCTGATATTTCTTCCAAGCTCCATGCCCTAACAGCATTGTAAAAAAAGTATGAAAAATTATTAAATTATTTGAAAAATGTAAAAAATATATTGTATAAAATAATTTTTAAAACTATAAAAAAAGTTTTAAAAAATTGGAAAAAATATTTTTTTGTAATTCGAGGGGGGGGGGGGGGGGGGGGCCCTGTCAAATAGGCTGTATAGGGCCCCGTGATTTCTAATGACATCCCTGCCTCCTATGGTCAAGTGGCATCAAAAGCTGAGTTTATACATGCTGTAGCTTTTCACAGAGACAGGAAAAAGGTAAAACTTGGATGAATCCTTGCTTACTGGAAGCACCCCAATGATAAGGATACAAACCCCAATCCTGTATCATTACACAGATAAAATAAGAAATCTGTTGTCCCTAATTCTTGTTCTCCTGTCTCTCCCATAGATGCCCCCAGTTCCATTCCTGAGACCCCTGAAATAAAGAAGCCAATCACGGCACAAGAGCGTCAGCGTGAAAGGGAGGAGAAGAGGAGGCGGAGGCAAGAGCGTGCCCGTGAGAAGGAGAAGAAGCAGAAAGAGAAGGAGCGCCGTGAGAAAGCGGATGGATTTAGCGGGTTGATTTTGAGCGAAAACGACAAGAACCTTTTGGAGCGGTGGACACGGATGATCGATCAGACGCAGCAACAGCCGCTTCCTCAGCTGGCCCCGCCTCCTACCAACATAACCCCAACCGTGCCAAAACCAGCTCCATGTCCAGACATGAGAACAATGACTCCGCCCCTTCCCCAACAGACAGTGTTTGGCATGGCCAATCTCAATTCAGTTCCTGAGGTCCGATGCCAGCAGAACGGAACCATCTCAGCTCCTAGTGTTGCACCAAATATCCAGTTCATTCCAAGGTGCCTGAACCCCTGCCCTATGCCCAACCTGCTCCATTATGTGCCCCCCACCACGGCACCTTTCCAGATTGCCCCTGTGGTGCTGGCTCCCCAAGTGAAGCCGGTCGCTCCTCCAATCGCCAGTCAGCTTCCCCCAGATGTCAAATTTCTTTCCAGTGGGCACGTTCTTCCTGGGGCTTTCCCTGCTCAGGCCAGGATCAACCCAGCATGGAGCAGAGGGGGGCATCAGGAAAGCTGGCCTGCGGCTGACACAGGAGATGGGAAGCGGAATTCCATCACTGTGGACCCCGCTCTCTTCCTACGCAACCCCACCGACATTGAGCAACCAGCGCAAGTCCCTGGAGTAACATTCCCTGGTGGGGTGGACTGCCGCGGTCAAGAAGAGCACAAGACTCAAGATCTGACACCTCTACGACCCACCACCTTCAATGCAACTGACCCCTCGACCTCCATCTCTCCAGATATCAACCTGGTGACCCAACAGTTCTCAAAGTCTCAGGTAGGAGCATCAATCGCTGTGTCTCTCAGAACACTATACCTAAACCCAAGAAATGTCATATATTGGGGCCAAGATCAGGCCAATTCTGACACCTTTTGTTTATATTTAAAAATCTGTATTTTTTTGCTATAAAATTACTTAGAACCCCCAAATATTTTATATTTAAGCAGAGGCCCTAGAGAATAAAATGGTGGCTGTGGCAATTTTTTATGTCACAGCTTATTTGTGCAGGGATTTCAAACACAATTTTATGGGAAAAAATACTTTAATGAATTTTAATGCACAAAAACACAATATAATATCCACACTCGTTTAAACGGTTTAAAAGATATAAAAGTTCATGATTGCACAAAACGTCCCAGCAAGAAAGGCAGGAGGAGATCTGTGAGTCAGTAGAGAGATAAACACCTGAAGTGTCCCCTTCACCAAAAAACTGATCGCTTCGCCCACCTCTGAGTGAGACCCCTGGGCTAACAGGTGGTCACACGCGCTTGTGCCCACTTGGCCGGGTCAGGCTAACCTCCTAGATCCAGACCGCTTGCGCACACTCTCTCTGTACACAGGAACAGATTCCCACAGTAGAATGATAAAACAAAGATCTAAGTGCTGGGACGTTTTGTGTAATCATGAACTTTTAGGCTCCATTTACACAGGATGCTATATCAACCTCCCCTGAACGTTTTTTTTTTTTTTTTGACAGCTAGAATCCGGCGTCTAAAACGGCTGTTTTGCATGCCGCGTTTGGTCTAGGAGCTTGTTTAAAAAAAATATATATATATATATTTTTTGAATGGAAATGCCTGTAAACTAAATGGACCTAGACGCGAGTTACCACGTTTATGCGCGTTTCGTGGCGTTTACAAGCTGTTTGGCATTCCAATGCCTCTGAAATGGCGTCTGAACCTATTTTTTTGCGTTCCAAAAAAAGCCTTTCAACTCAACTGCCTGGAAACAACCTTAAATGACCTCTGTGTAAATGTACTGATAAGATAACATAGAGTAACTTTACAATTGTGCACGCTGGATAAATGCAGACAAACAACGGTACTTAAAAATCTCCATAGGCAACGTGTTAAAAGCCTTTACAGCAGGGGTCTCAAACTGGCGGCCCTCCAGCTGTTGAGAGACTACAAGTCCCATCATGCCTCTGCCTGTGGGGGTCATGCTTGTAACAGTCACCTTTGCAATGCCTCATGGGACTTTTCTGGAGGGCCGCCAGTTTGAGACCCCTGCTTTACAAGTTGCCTGTTTACACAGGAGGTCTAACGCTAGAATTATTACTATGATAACGTTCCTGGCGATGCCTCACGTGTGGTGCGAACACTGTTTACATATGCGTTCTCCTTTGCAGACAGGGGCGCTTTTAAAAAAAAATGTTTTCATGATTATTTATTTTTTAACATTATTATATGTTTACATGTCCCTTTTTTATTTTTATTTTTTAGCACTTTTAACCACTTAACCTCCGGAAGGTTTACCCCCCTTCTAGTATGGATCACGTACTAGGGATGGGATCCAGCACAGGAGGGCTGCTCTGTACATCTAAGTGATGCGGTCGGCAAGCGGTTAATGCTATCACAAGTTGTGTAAACAGCCCTTGTAATAACAATAGACAGTGACCGATTCAGATCTCTCCTCTGCCTTCGAAAGCAGTATTTATTTATTTCAGGTACTTATATAGTGCCGTCAATTTACGCAGAGCTTTACATGTATACATTGTACATTCACATCAGTCCCTACCCTCAAGGAGCTTACAATCTAAGGCCCCTTTCACACTGAGCGGATCCACTCAGAGGGGTCCACCAGCTCAGCGTGAAATCGATCCAATGATCTCCGCTGAGCTGGCGAATGGCAGCTCCATCTCTGCACTCGGTGCAGGGATGGACCTGTCAGCTCCCCGCTCTCCTCTATGGGGAGATTGGATGGAAACTGATCCGCCTGTCCGTTTTCATCCGATCCCATCCAATCCGATCCGCTAGACGGATGGGTAAACATATCATCAATACGTCTATTTTGAGCGGATCATGTCGGATCGGATGTCAGCAGACACCTCTCCACTGACATCCGACTGCCCATAGAGGTCTATGGGTAGCCCGCTTGGATCTGTCTGAAAAACTGACAGACGGATCCGAGCGTTCCGATCATGTGAAAAGGGCCTTATAACTCACATTCAGACATATTAGGGCACTTTAGACAGGAGACAATTAACCAACCAGCATGTCTTTGGAGTGTGGGAGGAAACCCACGCAGGCACAGGGAGAACATGCAAACTCCAGGCAGGTAGTGCCGTGGTTGGGATTCGAACCAGCGACCCTTTTGCCTTGGTTGCCTAGATCCGAAAGCCGGTAACCTACTCATCACTTCTGGTTTCGTATACCATAGAGATGATTGGACGTTCCGGTCCTCCACCATCTATAGTAAGCCGGCGGAACCGCCAGCTTCACTGCATGGGACAGGAGAGCCCGGGGCGGGAGGAGAGAGTGGCGGGAGGGGATGAGACGACCCCTCCTGCCATTAGTCAAAGGGATCCAGTAGCTAATTAGACGTTGGGATCGCTGTTACTAAATAGATAATCGCCCACCAAAAATAAAATGGCAATAGCTGCAGGCATTAGCCTGTTATAAGCTTCCGTACTGGCGATGTATGTGTGCGTAAGCCAGTCCAGAAGTAGTTTAATATGGTGGCTGCATTTGGTTTCCTTTTTTAGGATAAGTACAGTTTCTGCAAGTAGAGAAAATACTGGTTGATCCTGCCAGAAATCCAATGTCTTTGTAAAGCCGGCCATACATGGATGAAAGTTTGGCCAGTTCAGCAGGGACCAGATGAATTTCAATCCATGTATGGGAGACAGTGGTTGTACAAAAGTCAACCTACCAATTGACTTCTGTACAACCAGTCTGTTGGATAAATGCTGTTCAGTCAGCAGCACTGATCTTCGTATTCTTGCATTATAATACAAGAGAGCAGCCTAGGCTGACAGTGCTGCTCCTTCTTTGTTGCAGTACAGTGCCGGGAGAGCACTGCAAAGGTGCATTTTGCCTGATTACTAGAATTCAGCTTAAACCCTTTTCCTGCCACCTCTGTATGCCATAGGTTGGCCATAGGGTGGTGGCACTGGGGAATGTTTTGCACACTCTCCACAAAGTGACTCTCAGCTTTCTGTGACCCCGGGAACATTTTGCCATAGCTTACTGTTTCCACAAATGTAATAAATGTACCCTCAAAATGAAAATAAAAAATGTGCAAAGTTTTTGCATTCAGGCCTGCAGAGCATTGCAACTGCGAACAGTAGGTGCAATGTACAGATTCCTGCATTGTTTATCCCCAGCCTCAGGTCCACACCAAGGGACTGAGCTTCTGTTAGCAGGGCTGTAGGAAGTGCAGTGATGTCACCACCTTGGTTTCGGAAAAAGTCCATCTGCGGTGGTGGAAGATGAGACTTGTAGTCTTTACAGTCCCATATCCTGGTGAATGGGTGAAGTCAGAGCTGCTGTTAGAAACCATGGAGCCCCATACTGCCTACCTGACCGGCCCTGCTCCCTCCCCTTCAGCCCCCAGAAAATATTGAATTATGTTTTTGCTAAAATACTCTAAAATCATTATTATATGACATGTTTGCCGCTCCCCTCTGTTCTCCATACTAAATCATCTGCTTGTGTACCCACAGCACAGCCGGCAGGGGAGGGGGGAAGCCGGCCAAGCTGTGCGGCAAAAGGGGTGCCCAGAAAGCAGAGGCGTATGGGGGGGCAGATTCCAGAACTGATCCCCCTGTAGAACAGCTGGAGGGAGGGAGCGAAAGAGAAGGCAGAAGAGGATCGGTGTCTGCAGTAAGGTAGTACAGCCGGCCCTCCTCTTCAGCAGGTGCCTGGGCCCCCTTTGAACTGATGGGGTCTGGGCCCAGTACAAGAGGGCTGGCTGTAATGCCTTATCAGTGGCCCTGGGCGGGGCGGTTTGAGGGTTGGGGGGGGGTTGTTGAATGCAACAATGTTCCCTGACATACCCTACACATTGGTGTAACATGAACATGGTCCTAAGGTGGACTTAGCCTTTAATTGCTGCATAATGTGAGGTCTTTGAGGCTCAGTGTGTAAGGTACAGACCATCCTAAAAAATGATGTTTAGGCAGAAATCTGCTAACCTTTACCCAATTTTACCCCGTGGCATTCTATATTGAGTCACTGGATCTCCAGTCTGTAAGGAAGAACTTATCTTATTTCATTCTTTCATGCATTTTAACTCATCTTTTTCTACTGATTTTCTCCAACACTCCTAGGTAGAGGATGTCCTGCCCCCCGTCTTCTCTGTCACACCAAAGGGAAGTGGCGCTGGGTACGGATTGGGCTTCGATCTTGAGGAGTTCCTAAACCAGTCCTTCGACATGGCGCCAGAGAGCCGAGAGAGGTAAGAGGGTTATTTAGGGCTTGGAAGGGATCAGTGGGTCCCCCTTCATCAGGGATTGGTACTGTTCAGTGGATCCCTGTTTTTTTAGGGATGGGTACTCTTCAATGGGTCCCCGTTCATTAGGGCTTGGTACTGTTTGATGGGTTCCCTTTCATTAGGGCTTGGTACTGTTCAGTGGGTCCCCCTTCATTAGGGCGTGGTACTGTTTGATGGGTTCCCTTTCATTAGGGATTGGCACTGTTCTATGGATCCCCCTTCATTAGGGCTTGGTACTGTTCTATGGATCCCCCTTCATTAGGGCTTGGTACTGTTCAGTGGGTCCCCCTTCATTAGGGCTTGGTACTGTTTGATGGGTCCCCCTTCATTAGGGCTTGGTACTGTTTGATGGGTTCCCCTTCATTAGGGCTTGGTACTGTTCAGTGGGTTCCCCTTCATTAGGGCTTGGTACTGTTCAGTGGGTCCTCCTTTATCAGGGCTTGGTACTGTTCTATGGGTCCCCCCTTCATCAGGGCTTGGTACTGTTCAGTGGGTCCCCCTTCATTAGGGCTTGGTACTGTTTGATGGGTTCCCTTTCATTAGGGATTGGTACTGTTCTATGGATCCCCCTTCATTAGGGCTTGGTACTGTTCAGTGGGTCCCCCTTCATTAGGGCTTGGTACTGTTTGATGGGTCCCCCTTCATTAGGGCTTGGTACTGTTCTATGGGTCCCCCTTTCATCAGGGCTTGGTACTGTTCAGTGGGTCCCCCTTCATCAGGGCTTGGTACTGTTCTATGGGTCCCCCCTTCATCAGGGCTTGGTACTGTTCAAAAGGTCTTTGTTATTATATAATGTGACATGTCAGGAATTTATTCATCCAGACTTGCAGACCTGTTCCTTGACGCAGCATCTCTGTTTCTTTCAGCCTGGTAGACTCCGCCCCGTTATCAGCATCACTGTTAGCAGATTGGTTGGAAGTTCATCGCATGAATCCCGCAGACCTAACTGCCCTCCAGGAGGACCTGCAGCTGGGATCTCCCATGATCCTCTCCGACATCCCCGACCTCCAAGACAGCTGAGGACACGCAGGATGAAGGTCTCCATGGAGGGACAGAGCCTTGACTTATCCTGTGTGTCTGAAATGAGAACTGTTTGATCTGCCCCTTGCTACCAGACAGATTCCTAAACATTGAAATTGGTAGGGGAACCTAAAGAGAAGTGGAAGGAACCGGTCATTGAAGCCAAGCTGAAATCCCTCACCTTCCTTTCTCTTCATAGTCCTGGAGTGCCTCCTGTCAGCTCTTTGGCTTCTTAGTAGTCATCGCCACCCTGGTGGCACCACCCTGAGCCCTTCCCTCCTGTAGGGCAACCTAGGTACTTAAACATCCCACCCATAATAAAAAGCTGCTCCTCCCACTACAAGCCTGATTTCAGCTGCTGTTTCTCTGGCCAACACTGGCTGTTCTTCTTCCAGACATTCTTGTCAGGTGAGGGCCTCGTAGTCTCCAGGAGTCAGATCTGGATTGCTATTGGAGGGCTATGCTTGTGTACAGACTTATTTTTGCATGGAAAGACAATAGAGGATGAAATATGACAAAGATCAGGAGCCCACCCATCGTCTCACACTCCGGTCACGTATCACTTGTGCTGGCGGGGGCGTCAGCTCTTCTGCCGCAGCAGATCCAGGAACTGCAGGATCGTACACTGCTCTGTGTGTGGGCGCACCAAGTCATGGCATTAACACACACGCCAGTGACTCTGCCCATATATGGGTTTGTCTGCCACGTGAGCACCTTTCATTCATACGTGTTGCAGCTTCACTGAAGACCCTGAAGAGGAATTACAAAGTTGACCACTGCTTTTATCATGTATGAGTGACAGGTCCCCTTTGATATCTTATGACCAAGGTGCGCTGAGCCACCTGAACCAGTGAACATGGACAAAAGCCTTCATGACTTCTCAACGTGCCTATAAATCTGTATGTGGATTTGAATTAGAGGAATTGCTTCACCTACCTGAAAACCTTGAGGGGGGTCTTTTTTAAAAAGTATTCACACATCTGTCCTGAATAATTCTCATAATGTGTCAGATATGTGTATTTCTTATGATCGTCAGCTCCATCTAGTGGCCATAATGTGGTATTTTCCTGAAACGCTGCAACCTGTAAATACCGCATCATGGTTACCAGTTGGAGCTGACGATCCTAGAGAATACACCTATTAGACATATTACGGGGGTTAATCATGAGACTGTAGGAATGCTGAGATATTTGCACAACAAATGTTTTAAATAGACCCCATAGAGCAGTGATGGTGAACCTTGGCACTCCACATGTTTTGGAACTACATTTCCCATGATGCTCATGCACTCTGCAGTGTAGTTGAGTATCATGAGACATATTGTTCCAAAACATCCAGGTTGCCAAGGCTCATCATCACTGCCCTAGAGGTTTATTTACTAAAACTGGAGAGTGCAAAATCTGGTGTAGCTGTCCAATGCCGGGACAAGGTCATCCAGCGCCTAGGGCAAAGAAGCCAAACTGCGCCCCCTTCATTATGTGGCAGCTTAGGGAATGCTACTCCCAGCAGCCATCCGCTAGTCAAAATGCTCTGTATCAGAATGAGCTCACTAGCGCCCCATCCATACTCTAAATCACTGCGCCCAGGGCAACCGCTCCTCCTGCCTACCCCTTGTCCTAGCCCTGCAGCTGTGCATGGTAACCAATCAGCTTCTAACTTCAATTTGTTCAGTTAAGCTTTGACAATAAAACCTAGCAGCTGATTGGTTTCTATGCACTTGATTTTGCACTCTCTCATAGTAAATTAACCCCCATGTGTTGGGTTAAAGTGATTGAAATGGTAATTTTTTACGTTATACTTACCTGCTCTGTGTAATGGTATTGCAGAGAGCAGCCCCCATCCTCCTCTTCTGTGGTCCCCCTCCAGTGCTCCTGGTTCCTACCCCTTCATAGTGCCCCCATAGGCATTTGTGTGGGCCTGAGTCCGAGCTGGGCTCTGAATCTATAGATGAGCCCTGCCCCCTGCTGTCGCAGGACTCAATGGCTGCCTCCATGTCCAGTGAGGAGGAAGAAAGCCGCTGCTCTCAGGCACAACGCTGGATCGAGATGGGGCTTCAATAAGTATTTGAGGGGCTGGGGGAAGAGCGGAACACAAAAGAATATTTTTACCAGGCTCAAGTATAAACCTGGCCTAGAATTTTAGTGGTGCTCCTGTTTCTGACACTGCAATGTCTTCAGTTATTGTTAATAAAATTTATATTTATTTATCTAGTGGAGTCTTTTTGTGAAATTATTTTCTTATATTTTTTTCAGGAAATATCAGTGGGATATAC
This sequence comes from Glandirana rugosa, assembly GCA_018402905.1. Classification (NCBI taxonomy): domain Eukaryota; kingdom Metazoa; phylum Chordata; class Amphibia; order Anura; family Ranidae; genus Glandirana; species Glandirana rugosa. The sequence goes on along the minus strand of BLSH010142156.1, from coordinate 178,555 downwards.
ACTATATTACCAAAAGTATTGGGACAACTTCCTTTACAGGCACATGAACTTGACATCCCAGTCTTAGTCCGTGGGGTTCAATATTGAGTTGTCCCACCCTTTGCAGCTATAACAGCTTCAACTCTTCTGGGAAGGCTGTGCACAAGGTTTAGGAGTGTCTATGGGAATGTTTGACCATTCTTCCAGAAGCGCATTTGTGAGGTCAGGCACTGATGTTGGATGAGAAGGCCTGGCTCCCAATCTCCGCTCTAATTCATCCCAAAGGTGTTCTATTGGGTTGAGGTCAGGATTCTCTGCAGGACAGTCAAGTTCCTCCACCCCAAACTTGCTCATCCATGTCTTTATGGACCTTGCTTTGGTGGAGGGGGATTATGGTGCGGGGTTTTCAGGGGTTGGACTTGGCCCCTTACTTTCAGTGAAAGGAACTCTTAAGGCATCAGCATACCAAGACATTTTGTACAATTTCATGCTCCCAACTTCGTGAGACCAGTTTGGGGATGGCTCCTTCCTGTTCCAATATGACTGCGCACCACTGCACAAAGCAAGGTCCATAAAGACATGGATGAGTGAGTTTCAGGTGGAGGAACTTGACTGTCCTGCACAGAGTTCTGACCTCAAACTGATAGAACACCTTTGGGATGAATTAGAGCGGAGACTGTGAGCCAAGCCTTCTCATCCAACATCGGTGCCTGACCTCACAAATGCGGTTCTGGAAGAATGGCCAAACTTTCCCATAGACACTGCTAAACCTTTTGCACAGCCTTCCCAGAAGAGTTGAAGCTGTTATAGCTGCAAAGGGTGGGCCAACTCAGTACTGAACCCTATGGACTAAAGCCTCGTACACACGGTGCGATGGTCGTATGAAAACGGTCGTACGAACGCTTGTTGTATGAGCATCCGACCGTTAGTATGCGCGATTAGAACAGCTGACGTGCGACGGTCGTACAACAGAAGTTGGATGAGCAGACTAGAAAACTTTGGTTGTACAACAAGCGATCGTACGACCGTTGTACCGTGTGTACAGAGAATTTGGTCCAACAAGTTGTATGTGCAAAACACGCATGCTCAGAAGTCAGGAACGCCTGGAAATGTGTCCGTTCGTATAAACCTACGTTCCTAATTCACAAATCACGTTCACCTGAATTTCCTCTTTATACGCTCATAGCATGCCAGTACATTCGGCTTGGTCGTACTATCGCTTAGTGCATGTCAGTATGCGAGACACAACAGCTGACATACGATTTTGGACATCCGGTCGTACGACCGTCACACCGTGTGTACGAGGCTTAAGAATGGGATGCCATTAAAGTTCATGTGTGTGTAAAGGCAGGCGTCCCAATACTTTTGGTAATATGGTGTATGTTGAAATGTATATTCAATCAATGAAATGTATGTTGGTAGATCCAACGCATTTATAAATTCTGCTTTTTCATTGCCAAACATTTACACCTTCCTAGACCCCCCTCACCCCCCTACCTTCCATGTTTGCAGGCTGATGTTTAAAGGATGTGAATTTTGCCTTTCAACACAACCATGACCACAACAATATTTTCTACAATGTGAATTATGGGCTTTATCATTTTCCATCAGTTGCTCTGATGCTGAGCTACAGCTCCAAAATTTTCTTTTTTTTTAACTTTTATTTTTCTTTACTAACACTTGAATATTCGCGGGTCACGGTTCAAAAATCAGAGGTTGTGACCTTTTGTTGCAGACACAAACCAGGCCAATATCTTCCTTTGGGCACCCATATTAGAATAGAGCGCCTCTTGATCTACAGTGAAATGGTCCAGCACTGGGCCGTTCCATACACTTTTTCTTTATTGTTGGATAACCCTCGTACTTCAAAGACATTTGCAGGTCGCAGTTCAATGTCACAGGTTACAACTTTTCCTTGTAAGAAGCAAACAAGGCTGACACCTTCAAGGGGGCACTTTCCATTCAATGCTCTGCCACTGAGCTATAGTTTCACATTTTTCCAAAGTTTTTTTTTTTTTTTTAATTCTCATTTTTTTATACCTATATATGATATAATTTTGAAAGATACTGTGTGAAGACCATATATTTCCCACTGTAGGCACATTGAGGGGAGAACCCCGGTCTGAGTCGGGCACCTCAAACTGCAGCTTAATGCTGGGCTACTGAGATAAAGGAGGGAGGGCACCATTTGAAAATCAAACGTTGTGACCTTTTATTGCAGGAATAAAAAAGGAATAAATTCTTTCAGGGGTTACCTGGATTTGGACCGGGACCTTTTCTTTCTTTTCATTTATATAACTATCACCAGAAGCAGGGGCGTTGCTAGGGGGTGGCTATTGGGGCTATAGCCCCGAGTCTGGGGCCCAGCCCCGAGTCTCTTACCGGGTGGGTGCAGTTCTGCAATTAGCAGGTATGTCTCTATGGGGACCCTGATGTAAGGGGAATCCACACTCAGGTATGTAACAATATTTTATATATATATATATACACACACACATACATGTATATTATATACATGTGTATGCCCACTCAAGCGTATGACTTTCTTTACTTTGCTGCTATGTGCTCTAGCCCCAGATCTTTTGTAGACCTAGCAACGCCCCTGACCAGCAGTACATTTACCTTGCCGACACAAACAAGGCTGATTGTTTCAAGGGGACATCCCGATTAAAGCCAGGGGACTTTCCAGTAGCAGGTTTCTCTACGTTCGTCTTCAAAACTTCTGACTTTTTTTGTTTTCCCTTTTATAACATTCTTCCTGAAAAGATGTTTGCAGGCCACAAACTTTCTTTACAGACATGAACAAGGTGGGCGTTTTCCAGAGAGAGCCCGGATTGGAGTCTGAGGTATAAATGGTGAAGTATCTGCACTCCAACATATAAAATTTTCTCTCATTGAGGAGGAATTTGCTCTCTACCCCTCTGTCATCCCCTGAATGGAGGTAAGGAGAAGTTAGGCCTCGTGCACACAATACAACGGTCGTACGACCGCTTGTAAGTACTACCAAAGTTTTCTAGTTTGCTCATACAACTCCTGTTGTACGACTGTCCTACGTCGGCTGTTCTAATCGCGCGTACTAACGGTCGATTTAGCATACAATGAGCGGTTGTACGACTGTTTTCATATGACTGTCGAACTGCGTGTACGAGGCTTAAGAAGGGGACATGTGAGGAGGACAAGCAACCACTGACCAATGCTGAGAAGAATTACGAAGAGGACAAGCAACCACTGACCAATACTGGGAAGAGGAAAGAAGAGGACAAGCAACCATTAATCATTACTGGGAAGAAGAATGAGGAGGACAAGCAACCATTGAGCAATGCTAGGATGAGGAATGAAGAAGACAAGCAACTATTGACCAATGCTGTGAAGAGGAAAGAAGAGGACAAGCAACCATCAACCAATGCTAGGAAGAAGAATGAAGAGGACGAGCAACCACTGATCAATACTGTGAGAGTAGGGCAGAGGACGGTGTCAGTAGAGCAGTGTATGCTGTCAGTAGGGCAGTGGATGGTGTCAGTAGAGCAGTGGACGGTGTCAGTAGGGCAGTGGACGGTGTCAGTAGAGCAGTGGATGGTGTCAGTAGAGCAGTGGACGGTGTCAGTAGGGCAGTGGACGGTGTCAGTAGGACAGTGGATGGTGTCAGAAGAGCAGTGGACGGTGTCAGTAGAGCAGTGGACGTTGTCAGTAGGGCAGTGGACGGTGTCAGTAGGGCAGTGGACGGTGTCAGTAGGGCAGTAGACGGTGTCAGTAGAGCAGTGGATGGTGTCAGAAGAGCAGTGGACGGTGTCAGTAGAGCAGTGGACGGTGTCAGTAGGGCAGTGGACGGTGTCAGTAGGGCAGTAGACGGTGTCGGTAGAGCAGTAAACG
>BLSH010142156.1:132626-152511 GCA_018402905.1 Glandirana rugosa | reverse complement strand
CTCCCACTATAAAATCGAGTGGATATCCCGCAATTTATGGTAGCTTCACGTTCAAAAACTCACTCAAGGGTCACCAAATGTGGTTACCAAGAGTTGGAACAGGAGTTCATGGGGGTTGTCCGGTACAAACGTCCAAATGGAAATAGAACGTGTCCACGAAATTTAGTCTCTCAGTTACCGAACCATAAAACCTGTCGATAAAATAGGTTCTCTTTAAGGGTTTTGTACCGGACAACCCCCATGAACTCCTGTCCCAACTCTTGGTGACCAAATGTGTCGACCTACGAGACATATGACGAAATTTACGACCCAGGTGACATTTCCTCTCTTTCTAAGGAGGTTCAGGGAAAGGGTGAATCAATTTCGCCATCATTTGGGTACGTAAATTGTCCAATTTTTGGTCAGTGTAAAGGCCGTGCACGTTTATTGGGGAGGGGGGGGGGGGGGCTAGCCAACCCGGTGACGCGGGGCTCGGGTGGGAAAAAACTTAGAGATTAGTACACGAAGTTCTTTTTTGAGATAACCTTATATACGCAGACCTCGGGACGTACATCTAATCCCCCGGTCTGCGGGGGGGGGGGGGGGAGGGGTTATTTGCACGTGCCGGAAATGTGACTGGTTTTTAACCTGTTAAATGCATGGGTTTACTACCGCTTTAACTAAGTGGGAAAGGGACTTGGAGGAATCTTTCTCTCCTTTACAGTGGACCCAGCATTTAAAGCAGTATACAGAGCATCCAGCTGTGTAAACCAGTGGTTCTCAACCCTGTCCTCAAGTACCCCCAACAGGCCATGTTTTGGGAATTTCTCTTGGATAAAATAGCTGTCCAAAATACCAAGCCATTGACTCTCTGATTTAAAGCACCTGTGCAAGATAAAGGTAAACCTGCAAACATGGCCTGTTGGGGGTACTTGAGGACAAGGTTGAGAACCATTGGTGTAAACCACTGGGAACTCACTCAAAAACTTGCACTTCGATGGTATTTAACGCCCTATAGGTGAGCTAAAATATCACCCTCTCATTCCTCACCCTGTTGGAGAGGATGTGGGTCTGTGGGACACCTCTTACATGTTTTTTTGGTCCTGTAAACCTATTATAAGCTTCTGGAATCAAGTCTTTAAGGTTGAAGATATTTTTTATTAACACATTCTAGAAGTTTACAAAAAAAAAAACTTTTTCCATCTAAGTGGGTGCAATAAAATATCATGAAAACCATTCAGAAAAAAATAAATACAGTGCACTGGGACACAATAGTCCCCTATATGGATAGTTTCAACAGTAAAGGCTCCATTAGGCTTGATTCACATCTATGCATTTTGCTTTTCAGCATTTTTGCAGTGCTTTTTGCTGTGCTTTCTGTGTTTTTTTAACACATTTTTACCGCAATTTTACAATGATTTTGCCATGATTTGCGTTTTTTAATTTTTTAATTTATTTGGGGGGGGGGGGGATTTTGTTGCTAGGCAGATTTATAAACGCCAAGCTTAAATCGAGGTAAAATCGCGTCAAAAAACGCAGCACTTGCATTTTTCTTGCATGCCCATTGAAATCTATTTCATGCAAAACGCTGCATTGTGCAGGAAAAAAAGTCACAAAAGGCACAAAAATGCATTGATGTGAACATGTTCCATAGGAACCCATGTTAAAAAAATTCCCTGCATTTCTGCAAACTTCAAAATGCATCAAAAAACGCACTAGTGTGAATGGAGCCTAAGGCTCGATTCACATCAATGCATTTTGCTTTTCAGCGATTTTTTGCTGTGCTTTCTGTCTTTTTTTTACCAAGATTTTACCACGATTTTACTGTGATTTTGCCGCAATTTGCGTTTTTTTTTATATTTAATTTTTTTTATAATTTTTTTTTTTTTGGGGAGGAAATGTTGTTGCTAGGTAGATTTAAAACGCAAAACGCAAATCGTGGCAAAATCGTGGCAAAATCGCGGCAACATCGCTGTAAAAACGCTGTTAAAAAGCAGCACTTGCGTTTTTCATGCTTGCCTATTGAAGTCTATTACATGCAAAACACTGCTTTTTGCATGAAGAAAAGTCCCTGACCCTTTCCAAAAATGCAGAGGCACAAAAAAGCATTGATGTGAACATGTTCCATAGGAACCCATGTTAAAAAAAATTCCCTGCAGAAATCAAAAAACGCACCAATGTGAATGGAGCCTGGGAGGGGTTAAGGGAGCTTAAGCAAGCTACTGAGAATATCGTGTAATAAAAACATATAAAAGGACCATTGAACAAAATGTCCTTAGGACAGTCTGTGTCACATATAAATCAGTGTGTAGTAAATGACAAAAAAAAAGAGAAAAAAAGAGGAGAAGACGAAAAGGTAGAAAAGAAGAATAGAAGAAAAAGACAGAAAAAGGTCCAGCGGTGGACAAGATCTCCTCCAGAATTTAACCAATAAAATGGACACTAAAAATTGTATTTAGGACGTGAGTCTATTACCCAGCTTCTCCGAGGAGCAATAGTGCATCCAAACATCCCAAAGGGTGGTACATTTCTCCCATTTATCAAGTTCCCTAGCCTCTTGTTCTCCCATTAGCATAATGTCGTTGATTTCATTCACCCAAGATGATATCGATGGGACCGGGAATCAAATCTTTAAAGTTATTTCTGATATCTCTGGGATCCTCACATCTTGAAACCCTCCTTAGCTATCCTGAACCTAGGTATTGACGCCTTTCCACCACAAGTTCGCCATGTCGTAACCCATATTCTGATAGCAGCTCGTCTTATCATTACCAGACATTGGAAAATTATCTAATGCCTCGTACACACGGTGCAACAGTCGTACGACTGAATGGCCCAAATTGTATGTCGGCTGTTGTATCTCACGTACTGACGTGCACTAAACGATCGTACAACCAAGCCTAATGTAGTGACGTGTTACGAACGTATAAAGAGAACGTTCAGGTGCATGTAATTAGCGTCCAGCCGTTCCTGACTTCTGAGCATGCGTTTTGCACAATGCAACTTGTTGGACCAACTTCTCTGTACACACGATACAACGGTCGTACGACCGCTTGTTGGTACTTCCAAAGTTCTCTAGTCTGCTCAACCAACTTCTGTTGTACGACCGTCGTACGTCGGCTGCTCTAATCGCGTGTACTAACGGTCGATTTAGCATACAACGGTCGTTCGTACGACCCGTTGTATACGATCGTCGACCCGTGTGTACGAGGCTTAACTCCTAATTGTTCGGAAGCTCCTTGGTTGGTCAAAATACATTCCACTTTGAACTTCTGTATGCTCTCATATTTAAAACAATAAAAACGTGAATGGAAAAAAATCATATTCGTTCCTAACAAAAGGAATCCACCTTAAATCTGAACCCCAAGCAGATATAAAAGACACAAATTGTATTCATGAATAGATCATTAAATGTATTTATTTTATGCACTTTAAGTACCTGAATGGGTTGAATCCATCCTAAATCTGAACTTAATGCTGATATAAAAGAGACGGATGAATGCAGTTCTGTATCCATAAATACATCATTAAATATATTTATTTTAATTCTAGCACTTCAAGTACCTGAATTTGACTTGGCATCGGCATCTTGTTTTGGAATGGGCTGACATTAAAGGGAATATAACTGACTGAATATATGACTCTACAAAGTTTGATCCACCATTGAACCCTCCAGTTGTTCTCTTCTTCGACCTCTCAGCTGCATAGTTGATTGTAGGCATTGGCTGTAGCTTATAATTAGAAAAGAACCAAATAACCTTAAAGTGGTCCCTCAATAGCTAATTACCTATCTGCAGGAAGCTGCCATTGTCTGACCTCACTCACAGTGTTACAGAGAATGATTTTCTACATTTTGTTTTATAGTTTTTGATAAATTAAACCATCTTTAAAGGATCAGTCCACTTAAAAGTCTTTTTCTTTTTAGTGAGGCTTCCATTATGCCTTAGAAACAGCAAGATCCTCCTGCCATATCTCTAGACTCTGTGCGCCTTTTGGGTGTTTCCACCTACTTTTGTAGCTCCGAGGAAGGGGGTCTGTCCCCCGAAATGCGTAGCCTTCTCCATTGTGTGTCTTCGGTGGGGATGCCCATCTCACTTACTTGATTGCTGCTATTGTCTTAGCTTGATATTATTCTACTTTTGTGAGTATATTACCATTTTATGATTTTATACTGAACAATTTTGGAGGTAATGCACTAGTCGTTTGCGCCCTCTTGTACATGTTTTCACACCCACTTTTGAGTGTACAAAAAACAGGGAATTTATTTGTGGTTGCACTATAGTGATGAGCTTGAGCACTGTGCAACCACGACTTTTGTATGTCACATACAAGGAATAGATAACATTTCTGAATTGTTCATAGATGCTTGTGGTTGGAGGGATGACATTTTTCCACATAATTCATATTTTCTGCCCATATGTTCAATTACATTTGAATGTTATGTAATTTTATCACAACTGGTCTTTCACGGCTTCCAGAGTGGAGGACTGCAGCCTCTTGCCACTTTCCCCTCAAGACATCATTCCTATGCTGTAAACTGTGGTTGGGTATTCGTAGGGTGTGAATTATTTCTCTTTGAATGACTGGTGGGTATAATTAACTGCAGTAAGACTGATGGGAAGAGTTTAGAATCTTTCACATGCACAAACATTAATTTTAGATTAGGTATTCCCAGAGTGCCAGGCTACAAGCAGACGCCATGAGGTCTTACAGTCCACATTGACCTGTGCACTCAAGAATTGCCAGGATTAAAAAGGAACTCCCTGGGTTGATAGGCTCTGTCCATGTTATTTGTCCTGTGTTTCACTGGAACCTACAATCAGATATCATGTTGCAATTTAGTTCATATTGAAAGATTCCTTTAAATTTTGAAGAGCCTGCTCTTTGGTGATTTGATACCAGTCCTCTGGTAGGGGAGCTGGCTTTCCATTGTAGTAATCTGAAAACTGTTTAATAAACTCCTTGAACACATATTTCCAGTAATTGGAGGCTCCAATGGTGGCATCGGGCTGTATTGTCCAATCGGGATAAATTTTGCGGTAGTCTTTGTAAAGACATGGCTTCCAGTCAGTGTCTGAATTTAGGAACGTCGTGTTTCCGACCACATCGGTGGTACATATCGAATGCGAGAGAGCTTTGGATTCTGTACAGCGGTACGTTCCTAAACCTTGAGGCCGATGGACCGATGCAAAGTGCTCCTTGTGATTAGCGGCACCGGCCTCACAGGGGGCTTTACAGAATGGACACTGCTTACCGCATCCAAAGACCTTCTTAAACAACACATCTTGTGGTTTAAAGGTTCTCTTGTTCAGCACATATTCAATAGTAAAATGTTTAATTTCAGCGATAATTTCTTTCTCTACACCTTCCAGGTACTCTTCAATGTCAACCGAAAACTGGACAGAACTCGCATTGTTCTGAAACGTAATCACTTTCATCTCGTTCTGCACAATGACCAAATCTTTTTTTAATATTGCGCAAAATGTTTTTAAACACTGGGAAACATTAGGTGTTTCTCGTACTCTTGGATCTTTCAGGGTTTGTCTTACCTTTTTCAAGATGCAGGCAAGAATATTTGATTTTAAGGTTTCAAGTGAGGTGGAATCCTTGTATTTGTTGGTAATAAATTTGACTATCCAGTTCTTTACGAAGATCTCATATTGATTGTTGTATTTTATGTAACGGGTGAAATCGTGGTCTTCCAAAAGCTCTTCGAGCAAAGTGTATTGGAAAAAGGTTCTACTGCTGTACCTGATCGAATCTCTGCTGGTTAGTACGTCGTTCACAATTTCACCACCCAAATGTTTGTACACATAGTCTATAAGAGCTGGCTTTAGGCACACCTCACAGAATTTCTGGGCTCTGATTTTAGACTCATCTTTCTCCTGATAGACATTCTTAAATGTGGAGAAGTACTGCGGTTTTATTTTATCAAGGTAGGACCTCACATTATTTTCCTGGAAAAAAATATTGTGCTTCTTCTGGAAGACTGGGGCAGCTTGACCCAGTAGGAGAAGCTTCAGATCCAGCTCAAACAATGGCGTGAGATGAAGACTCCTGACCTCCTCCTCATTGAGTCTTTCGTTAACAAAATTTAGAAGTTCTTGGCAATATGTTTGATCATAATCTTTCATTGTGTTTACTTGCTCTGTTACGTACCGATTGCACTGCTCTTTCAAAGAAGTCACAAGACCGCTCACCTTATTCCAGTATTCCTCATTATTCACTTCTGGCATATTTTCATACCAACTGCTCTGAGTGTATTTCTTATCCAAGTCCAGCCCATTTTGCCCATAGTCATCTAAACTTTTTACTTCATTCAGCTTTTCGTTAATGTAACCTGCTTTGTGCCTCATTTCTTTCCTGAGTTGGTCAATCATTTCTTGGCTGACGTTGTGCTTTTTTAAACTGCCAAACTGTAACCCAGAGATCGTTTTATTCCACATGACCTCAAACTCGGATTTTAGTTCCTCATTGCTAAGCTGATGTTTTGCATTCTTGCAGTTGTCCAAGAGGCTGGTGGCTTTCTCTTCAATGATCCTCAGATAGCTGTTCTGAACAAACTGTATTTCGTGTTTCCCTCTCTGTATGTGGATAGTTTCTTCACATTTGACAGTTAAATTGTCTTCAACTTCATTCCTAAGTGTTGTTGCACTCCTAAAGAAGTCCTCTCTGTATCTCTCTACAAGGTGCACATATTTTTTTCCACTCTCAAAGTATTCTTCTAGAGCTTCCAGCATGACTTTCTCTTCTTCTTGTAAAACTTGATACATGTCCTCTTTTATGCCGGCCCAAATTTCAGTTTCAAGTTCTGAAGCCGGCTGATTTAAGATCTCATTTTCAGCCTCGTTAATCCATGTGTGCATTCTCTTGCGGAAATTCCACTCCAGCTCTGAGTATTTTATTGATAGTTGATTGTAGGCCTCGGCCACCAGGCTGTTTCTGAAGCTAAAAATAAATTTCTCATACTTTACCGCGTTCCACAAACTCTTTATCCATTTGATAAAATCAGATATACTTTGTGGACTTCTGGACTCTAGCTGTCTTTTCATGGTTTCAAATAGTTGCCTCTTTAGTTCAAAAATGTTTTCACTGTACCCTGTATTTACTGAAGCCATTGGTGGAACTCCGTGCCAAAATCCTGGAATATACCAGCTGTGCTTCTCAAGATTGTAGTCCATGACATCCGAAAACTTGGCCGTGCTACTTTTTTCTTCCATTCTAGAAGCCACTTTGGTCATTTCATCTAACTGTTCCAGGAGTTTCTGCCTGTCTCTCATGTTCTTGTCATGAGCAGACACATCGCTAACATTCTGGTGAACAAACTGGCAGTTGGGCTTCTTACCTATTTCTTTCATCCTCAAAAATGCATGGACCACTATCTGCAAAATATCTTTAATTTCTGCTGTATTTTCCATGGCCATGTTAATTATAGTAATGTCGCTCAACCCAACCACAAAGGTTGCTAACTCATTGTCGTGCTCATAACTGTCTTCAACAGAAGCCAACTCAGGAGCTTTCAGCCCCTCGGTGTCAATTACCAGAATGAACTCACATCCAAGGTCATCCACTAAGTTGTTTTTCACTCTTAGAAGAGTCATGAAGGCCCCTCGTGTGCATCGACCACTGGCCACTGGAAACTGCAGACCAAACATGGTGTTGAGAAGGGTGGATTTCCCCGTACTTTGAACTCCTAGTACAGTTATCACTTTAATTCTGCATTGTCCCCCTGTCTTGGTGTCCAACTCTGTCAGGACATCCGTTATCCACTGCATGGGGATGTTTGAGGCATCTCCATCAATTAGCTCCAATGGGAACCCATCCAACAATAGATCGGCAGCAGTACTTGGTAATTTATGAAGCTCTTGATCACTTATACATCCATTTGCTAGGAAGTGCTCAGCTTCATAAAACTGGCCAACTTCTCGAATGAAATGTTCTACTCCTAGTGAGGTGTTCATAATGATTTGATCTAGTTCTTTCAGTCTTTCTACATTTGGGTTCACTTTAAAGTACTGCTCCTTGTACTCAGCTTGGAGTGCTGAAAGATGATTTCTAGTGATTGAATCGAGGTAGAGCTTCATCCACTTCAAAAAATAATGTTTCTCAATACGTGGTAGGTTGTTGAGTGCAGCTATAAATGTGAGTATTCCATCAGGCATACTGCACTCACTTTGTTGTCTTCTTAGGCTAGCACACTTCTTTACCAGCTTTGCTCTGTAATCCTCCGCTTTCTCATTACCCAGTCCTTTCATTCGACACATTTCCTTTTCGATTCTGGCCAACTGTTTCCAATATTCTCCTTGTAGTACCATTGTTTCATTCTTGTACTGCACAACATCCTTTACACTCTTGGTAATTTCCAGTGCTAGTGTCCTTGTATTTTGTTGTTCTTCTGAACCCTCGTCAATGCGTATGCCTAGATCTGCGGCTATGTGAGACATCTCCTCCAGGGCAATGTAATAAGGGGAAGATTTAATTAAATCTAAGATAATCAGCTGCAGTTTCTTCACCAGTTCTGCATCGTTAATGGAGTTGTTCTTTACCAGAACATTTTTTCTGTTGATTTTCAAGATGGGGTATAACATCTTTATGTGATTCTGGGTCTCTATGCTTATACATCTCAAAGTAGGAGCAAGGATTATGAAGTAGTTTGTGTTTGATTCTTCAATGTTGGATAGAATGCTATAGCTTTGATCATCCATTGTCTCAATAAATATGAACACAGCTGAAGATACTTTTGTTAGAAAGTTGAATTGAGTCCAGTTAGATTCTAGATCACCCCGGAGATTTGCCACTGCGACTGGTTCTGGAAACAGGTCCAAGAGCTCGCTTCCTCCAGGAAAGAACCAGGAGATTTCCACTAATCCATCAGAGACTTCCCTTGCAATGTTTGCCCCTTCCATGTTCTGATGGACAAAAATATCATGGTGTTGTTGGACTGGACTTAGGATATGATTTAGAATTCTGGATTTTGAAAGATTACACCTTCCTAGTCTAGCAAAGGAGAAAACAGGCATGGGTATATTGACCAAGTTGTCTTCCTTGCATCCTTTAATGTTTGCTAATGATTGGGGTCTCCATCTCTTCACGATATCCCTCATTGCCCACAGCATGAAAGTTATATGAAACCCTTCCCCAGCAGGAAGCAGAAAAGGAAGTGCAAACTGGCACATGGACATTTTAGTCACAATCTCTTGTTGCAGAAAACTATCTGAACAATTCAGAAGAAGACAAAGTACATCCAGAGGATGAATGGAAGTAGACATGTCTATGTCTTCCATGAAATCCATATCTTCATCTTGCATTGTGTTTGGTTTTGTATACAGTGACTGATTAAGCCGTGTGTTTCTTGCCGTACTGTTTAGGGCCATGAGGCTTTGTAGGAATCGCCAGGGTACGTCCTCTGTCCTCTGAGGGACAGTGTTCTTTAGATCTTCTTGGCCAATCTTCAGAACTTCCATAAGACCGAGCTTTGATGTCCGAAACTTCATCAGATTTAATTCCCTCAGTTTGTCATCAAAACTTTTTATTTTAGCTGTGGAAGAGAAAAATACAGTATGTATTATATAATTCAGTATTCTACATTATATTCAAATTCACTTTATTTCCAGGATGTTAAAGAGCTATGCTGTATATTTAAAGAAATTTAAAGACATGTCCACCAGCTTATCTCCTAACATGCTGCAGTCTGAAAAAAAAGAAATGAGAAGGATGTTGGGCAACAGCGAAACCATTTCTGTTCGGTTTATCAGGAGCCAGCCAAAATTTGCAGTGTCTGACTGACCTAAAGGGATACACATGGGCTAAATATTGGGCGGTTGAAATAGAAACTGGCCGACAATCGACCCGTATGTATGGCAGCCGATCTGACAGAAGCCGGCCGAACATCCGGCTTCTGTCAAAGGGACATGACCAAAGAAGGTCTGCCAATCGGCATCCGATCAGCCCTCTCAACCAATGGCTGAGAGCACTGACCTGTGTGTTCTGGCTGGGGGGCCACCCCCCTGTCAGAACACAATAGCTCAGCAGAGAGATTACTGTACTAACATTGGATAGTTAGTACAGGATCTCCTCCTGAACTCTTCAGCTTTTTTTCGTTCAGCTCGCTGGGTCGAACAAAAAAAAAAACTCACAGCGTGCACTAGGCTTAAGTCTCTGAAAATCCTTGTTTGAATTATCAGAATATCTTTAATGTTGAACTGTAATAATGCTATCAGCTGTTTATCAGTGGTTAGCTAGACAACAGCTTAAACACTTATTGGTATCCTTTGTCTCAGAGGCAAGGAAAAAATCCTAAGCAGCCCATAGATTATGCAATTTTCCTTCCTTCCACCACGGGAAGGATCAACTTCAGTACAATCAACCTGCCCATAGATGGAACAGGCCAAGATTCGATTAATTTATGGCCGGCTTTTTTCAGTGGACATGTTGCCTGCTTTCTGATAAGAAAAGGAATTGATAAGTGTAAAAAGCTGAAATAATATTTTAGGACCAAAATAAGGTGACTATGCGGGATGACTGCGGGTGTGGGAATCACAGCTTTTCCCACACCCGCAACCCCTCGCTGCCAAATGTGCTGCTCTTTAGAGACTTACGGAGCTGCTATTAATTCTTAACAGCACCCCCATGCATCTCAAAATGAAGCACGTTTGCGGGTGTGGGAACTGAAGGGAACTTGCATGGTGTCCCTGTACAAAAGTGGCCTACAAACCCCTACAGATGTGAACCTAGGGTCAGAGTGCTGAACAGCCTTGCCTTTTTTGCTGTCAGTGTCCCATTGGGGAGCTTTGCCTTTCAATTCCTGTTACAGAATGACAACCGAAAGTGAGCGGATAGCTCTCAAAAAGTATGGAAAAATCCCCTTTTACAGAATTGTCACTTAAAAGGGTGTCTTTCTTCTCAATTCTTGTTCTAGTAACAACTGTAAAACTTTGGATTTCTAAATACCTTCTGTTCCAAGTGAAATCCCCAGGACAAATAGAGAGGGTGAATCTCCCTAGTGGGGACACAAACAGCAAGGCAAAACAGACAGCGGCTTTAGATATACTTAAAGTTACCCAAGAACCACTAATAGAAAGACAAGCTCACATCATGCCTTTGTCCTTATCAATATTGCACAAGGGGGTTATTTACTAAAACTGGAGGGTGCAAAATTTGGTGGAACTCTGCATAGAAACCAATCAGCTTCCAGATTTTATTGCCAAAGTTGAAGAAGCTAAAGCTAGAAGCTGATTGGATATCATGCACAGCTGCACCAGATTGGTGCTCTAGTTTTAATAAATCCCCCCAAAGTGCTCCTGTAAGTGGTGACATTCCAAAATATCTGCAGGAAATGGATTTGTGTATTAAAAGTCACCAGTGCTGCTTGCTGCTGTCCTATCTGACATCTTGAGAAGAGAGGATACAGAAAAGTATATTAAATTCTATCATTAAAAAAAATTAAGTATGGAAAAAATAATTAAGACAGCACAGAAAGTGAACATTATAATGAACTTACGGCCCCAGAAATATTCTTCTAAGTCTGATGATTCTGAAATGTTCAAATTGTTCTCCTGATTATGACCAAGGAAGTCGTTAGAGATAGATTCTGATGCTGGAATAACTGTATTTTCCATGTTCTCTGTTATTTCTTCACTGATTTGCTCCAACTTCTCTTGGTTGATGTTCTCCTTGTCTTGATTGAAGGTTTCTTTACTAATGTTCTTCTCTTGTCTGGTATTTTCTTCCTCATTAACATTCTCTGTTTCTGGGCTGTGGCTCTCCTTTTCTTGATTGGTTCTCTCCTCTTGTCCTTGAGGGGTGACTGTCTCTGCCCTGGCATCCTCTTTATTGGCATTCTCATTTTGTATACTGGCACTTTCATCTTCTTGACTGCTGTGATCATTATTGAAGTCCCCATTTTCTTGACTGAGGTTCTGTGCCTTGTTCTTTATGTTCTCTCGAATGAAGTTATCAACTTCATCTGAAAGGTCATCTTCTTGACTAATGTTATGTTCACTAATGCTTTCTTCCTTATGATTGGCTACCTCCTCCTCATGACTGATGTTCTCCTCTTCTTGCATTATGTTCTCCTCCTCTTGGTTTATATTCTGTTGACCTAATTCTTTCTCTGTCTCTTGACTGATTATCAGCTGTTCATGATTGATCTTCTCCTGCTCTGGATAAATGCTCTCTTGATTGAGGTTTGATGGCTCTGCATTGCATTCATCAATGCCCTCCTCCTTATTATAGATGATTTCCTTCTCTTGATTAATGTTCTCTTGATTGAAGTTTTCTGTCTCTTGATTTTCATTTCCTTTATTAATGCCATCCTCTTCATTGTTGTTCTTGGTAAAGTTCTCACCCTCTTGACTTATGCTCTCCTCTTCTAGACTGATGTTCTGTTGGGTGATTTCCTTTTCTTTGTGAGTGGTGATTTCTTCTTCATGATTGATCTTCTCTTCATCATTGGTCTCCCACTCTTGGCTGAGATTCTGTTGACTATTCTCTTTCTCATAACTGAATATATTTTCCTCTAGATTGACATTTTCCTCGTCTTTATTAATGATCACCTGATTTTCATTGTTGAGCTCCTCCTCTTGAACAGTGTTCTTTTTCTCCTTATTATTGAGCTCCTCTTCTTTCATAATCTCATTTTCTTTATTGTTACGCACATTTTCTTGATAGATGTTCATCTCCTCTTTGATGTCTTCCTCCTTTTCCTGATTTATAATATCTTCCTCCTTATTGTCAACCCTTGTTTCTTGATCGATTATCTCCTCTTCTTTATTGTTAACCCTCTTCTCTTGATTGATGATCTCTTCCTCTTTTTTGTTGACCTCCTCTTCTTGATTATTGATATCCTCCTCTTTGCAGACCTTCTCCTTTTGAATAATGATCTCCTCCTCTTTATTGTTAATCTCCTCTTCTCGATTGACAATCTCCTCCTCTTTATTGTTGACCTTTATTTCTTGATTGATGATCTGTTCCTCTTTTTTGTTGACCTCTTCTTCTTCATTAATGAGCTCCACCTCTTTATAGTTGATCTCCTTTTCTTGATTGATGATCTCCTCCTCTTTATTGTTGTCCTTTATCTCTTGGTTCGTAATCTTCTCCTCTTCATTGATGACCTCCTCTTCTTCATTAATGAGCTCCTCCTCTTTATAGTCCTTCTCTTCTTCACGAATGATCTCCTCTTCTTTACTATTAATCTCCTCTTCTTGACTAATGATCTTCTCCTCTTTATTGTTAACCTCCTCTTCTTGACTGATGATCTTCTCCTCTTTATTATTAACCTCCTCTTCTTGACTTATAATCTCCTCCTCTTTATTGTTGACCTTTATTTCTTGATTGATTATCTTCTCCTCTTTATTGTTGATCTCCTTAATAATGAGCTCCTCCTCTTTATAGTCCTTCTCTTCTTGACTGATTATCTCCTCCTCTTTATTGTTGACCTTTATTTCTTGGTTAATGATTATTTCCTCTTTATTATTAACCTGCTCTTCTTGATGAATAATCTCTTCCTCTTTATTATTAACCTCCTCTTCTTGACTGATGATCTTCCCCTCTTTATTATCAACCTCCTCTTCTTGACTGATGATCTTTTCCTCTTTATTATTAACCTCCTCTTCTTGACTGATGATCTCCTCCTCTTTATTGTTAACTTTTTGATTGATTATCTTCTCCTCTTTATTGTTGACCTCCTCTTCTTCATTAATGAGCTCCTCCTCTTTATAGTGCTTCTCTTCTTGGCTGATGATCCCCTCCTCTTTATTGTTGACCTTTACTTCTTGATTAATGATTGTTTCCTCTTTATTATTAACCTCCTCTTCTTGACTGATGATCTTCTCCTCTTTATTTTTAACCTCCTCTTCTCGACTGATGATCTCCTCCTCTTTATTGTTTAGCTCCTCTTCTTGACTGATGATCTTCTCCTCTTTATTTTTAACCTCCTCTTCTTGACTGATGATCTCCTCCTCTTTATTGTTTAGCTCCTCTTCTTGACTGATGATCTCCTCCTCTTTATTGTTTAGCTCCTCTTCTTGACTGATGATCTCCTCCTCTTTATTGTTTAGCTCCTCTTCTTGACTGATGATCTCCTCTTCTTTATTGTTGACTTTTATTTTTTGATTGATTATCTTCTCCTCTTTATTGTTGATTGCCTCTTCTTCATTAATGAGCTCCTCCTCTTTATAGTGCTTCTCTTCTTGGCTGATGATCTCCTCCTCTTTATTGTTGACCTTTACTTCTTGATTAATGATCTTTTCCTTTTTATTATTAACCTCCTCTTCTTGACTGATGATCTTCTCCTCTTTATTTTTAACCTCCTCTTCTTGACTGATGATCTCCTCCTCTTTATTGTTTAGCTCCTCTTCTTGACTGATGATCTCCTCTTCTTTATTGTTGACTTTTATTTTTTGATTGATTATCTTCTCCTCTTTATTGTTGATTGCCTCTTCTTCATTAATGAGCTCCTCCTCTTTATAGTGCTTCTCTTCTTGGCTGATGATCTCCTCCTCTTTATTGTTGACCTTTACTTCTTGATTAATGATCTTTTCCTTTTTATTATTAACCTCCTCTTCTTGACTGATGATCTTCTCCTCTTTATTTTTAACCTCCTCTTCTTGACTGATGATCTCCTCCTCTTTATTGTTTAGCTCCTCTTCTTGACTGATGATCTCCTCCTCTTTATTGTTTAGCTCCTCTTCTTGACTGATGATCTCCTCCTCTTTATTGTTTAGCGTCACTTCTTGAATGATAATCACCTCCTCTTTATTGTTTAGCTCCTCTTCTTGAATGATAATCACCTCCTCTTTATTGTTTAGCTCCTCTTCTTGACTGATGATCTCCTTCTCTTTATTGTTTAGCTCCACTTCTTGAATGATAATCACCTCCTCTTTATTGTTTAGCTCCTCTTCTTGAATGATAATCACCTCCTCTTTATTGTTTAGCTCCCTTTCTTGACTGACGATCTCCTCCTCTTTATTGTTTAGCTCCTCTTCTTGAATGATAATCACCTCCTCTTTATTGTTTAGCTCCCTTTCTTGACTGACGATCTCCTCCTCTTTATTGTTTAGCTCCACTTCTTGAATGATAATCACCTCCTCTTTATTGTTGACCTCCTTTTCATGATTTGCAATATTCTCAATATTGTTGAGCTGCTCTTCTTGTTTGACATCCTCTTCTTCTTCATCAGTGTGCTCCTCTTGATTAAAGATCTCCTCCCCAAGGTTGATGTTTTCACAATGGGAGGTTTCTTGCTTGATATTCGTATCCTCTAGGTTAATGCCATTTTTCTCACTGGTGTTCTCTTCATCTTGCTGGATATTCTCTTCTTGACTAAAGGTTTTCATATTGGCGTTCTCTTTCTTTTGCTTACTATTCTTCAGCCCTTCCTTCATGTTCTGTTCCTGACTGATTTCCTCCTTGTTGTGGGTGTCTTCCTGTAGACGATAGTTGTAATGAAAGCTCTCTTGGTCTGGATCCATAGTGGTAATCGGGATTGTAACTCAACCTGGAAAACAATAACTGGCATTAAAATCCATTGGATTCCAATAGGCACGTTTTAACATTATTAGTACTAGACATACAGTAAATCTGCATGTTAATGGTAATTTCCTTATTATTCTCTCTTGTCTTTTAAGTTATTTTTTTATTTAATATGCAATTTATATGCAAAAGGTTCGCTGGTTCGAATCCCAACCATGATACTACCTGCATGGAGTTTGCATGTTCTACCTGTGCCTGCGTGAGTTTCCCCCGGATACTCCGGTTTCCTCCCAAATTCCAAAGACATGCTCTTTGGTTAATTGAACCCTGTGTAAATTGTCCCTAGTATGTATGAATGTGAGTTGGGGACCTTAGAATGTAAGCTCCTTGAGGTCAGGGACTGATGTGAATGTACAGTATATGTATGTAAAGCGCTGCATAAATTGACAGAGCTACATAAGTACCTGTAATAATAATATTGCTGCAGCACATTTTATTAGTATTGTATTACATATGTAAAATGTAAAGATTTCCCCATTAGAGGCTAACTGTGTGACATTGAGCTACTACTGTAATAAAATCTATACCACATAGAATGCTGTTTTCTGTCATTCAGATCTGACCCATAAATATGCATTCATTAATAGGCATTATAAGCAAATAAGGATAAATCAATTTTTATATATATATATATATACACACACACACACACACACTATATTGCCATAAGTATTGTGACGCCTGCCTTTACACGCACATGAACTATAATGGCATCACCATTCTTAGTCTGTAGGGTTCAATATTGAGTTGGCCCACCCTTTGCAGCTATAACAGCTTCAACTCTTCTGGGAAGACTTTCCACAAGGTTTAGGGGTGTGTCTATGGGAATGTTTAACCTCCTTAGCGGTATTCCCGAGTGTGGCTCGGGGTGGATTTTCAGAACCAAGAGCGGTAACCCCGAGCCACACTCGGGATTGTATCGCTGGATCCAGGCAGAGTTACTCACCTTGTCCCCTGGATCCAGCGATGTCCCCCGCCATGTCTGCGGGCTGTGTCTTCCGCCCGATGCCTCTGTGTGCCGAGCTCCGTTCCCTGCGAGCGTCGCGTCGCACGGGGACGGAGACCGGCAGGAAATTCAAAAAGTGAAACACACAGTACACATACAGTACATTGTAATCTTATAGATTACATTACTGTATGAAAACATTTCACATCCCCTTTGTCCCTAGTGGTTTGCCCAGTGCCCTGCATGCACTTTTATATTATAAATGTCATTCTTTCTGCCTGGAAACATGAGAATGTCCATGGCATCCAAAAAGTGTCCCTTTACGTCAAAAGTGGTTTTTGATCAGCTAGAAAACACCTATAGTAAATAAGAATCATTTGCAGAATTGAGTGATACTGATTTTTGGGGAAATTTATCATCAGAAACTGAAAGTGACGACAGCGACAATTCTGCAACTGAGCAAATTTCTGCGTTTTTGGTTTGATTACATTATTGAATACATTTTATTACTATTATATTATTATTTTTGATAATTATTTTTAGTTATTTATTATATTATAATTTATGATTTAATTTTTCAAACTTTTTCATACCCGGGATGTCTACTAGACTGTTTGGACAGATTTAAGTGAGTTATTCCTAAGAATTACAGGCCTACAATATAAAACGCCAAATTTTCATGCAAAATAATTGTACCGCTTTTAGCAATAAATTCCAGACTCAGTCATACCGCCAGGGAGGTTAACCATTCTTCCAGAATAGCGTATATATGGTCTTAAAACCAAACTCTTGGCCCAATTTTTATTTTGAAAAAACGTTGAAAAAACGTTGTCCCAGATGACTTAAAAAAAAATCATCCTGCACATCTAAGACTTTGCCCACAAGACTGTACCTCCAAATAAAATATCACTTTTGGGTTGACCAAGCATTCTGCACCCAAAGCACATGTGATGTCACTATACCACAAATATATTCTTGAACTATAGAAGTATTTAATGGCTTGAAATTGCCTGGAGTCTCCTGCTACTAGATTTACTACATTGTCTATCTCTGATGTAAACCGTGAGATCTGCACAGACAGCTCACTCCCTGCTATGAAGATTAATTGACATTTTTTTTCTTCTGCTGAACACACACCTGCCGGCAGGAGGATGGACTTTTAATGCATTTAAAGTAAATGTCATCAGAGGAATATGGTGGTCTGCAATTGCTGATCCCTCCTTCTGAAAATACCAGGTGTCATGTTGATCCACTGGCTTCAATATTATGAGTCAATGGCAAAGAACCAGTATGGAAGCATTTCTGGGTTCCCTTTCTCAGTTTGCATACTTGTTTCAGCTTAGTGACTCAAAGTACTGAGGAACCTCTGTATTCCCTTTGTGACTGCTCTACTTAAAGTGGAAATGTGGACAAAAAAGGTCTTAAGTCTCTCCGTTTGTACATTTATGCCTGCGTTTCATAAACAACACAGGGAAGTGCTACTACCCCAGTTGAATGAAACTCCTCCTGAGCTGTCGGGTGCAGGATGTGCAGTTGCTCCGCTGACAAAATAATGAGTAGATAAGGACAATCCGCAACTCCATACATGCTCTTAGTCAGTTCAGATTTATTATATCTCCATAAGATATACGGTAGATGTTAACGCGTTTCAGCCATTATGGCCTAGCTCACAACATTATGCCTGTGTTTTGTCAGAGTAGGCGACCCGCCATATCGTGTAATGGAAGTGACATCGCCACCATCTTGCTACACAACCACACTCGTCCGCAGTAAGGATAACTAACTAACTAACTGACATATTTTAACACCCACCGGAGTTCTGCATTTCACACTTTTTTGTTACAGTTAACGGCGCTTATATACTGAAATACAGCATTTAGAAATACGTGACACTGTGTTGATGTTGAATTTTAAAAGCAGCGGCAAGCCTGCTGATCTGACAGGTTTGCAAAACTGACAGAACACCACCGCTTTTACAATTCAACATTAAAACAGTGTCACATATTTCTAAATACTGTATTTCAGTATATAAGCTCAGTTTATTGTAAGAAATAAGTGTGAAATGCCAAATTCCGGTGGGCGTAAAAAGATGTCTGCTTGCCGCCTTCTCACTGTATCCTTACTGCGGACGAGTGCGGGGTGTAGCAACATGGCGGCAACAAAACGTCACTTCCGTTACCAGATTTGATGGGTCGCCTTATCTGACGAAACACCCACAGTGCACTTTCGTAGACGAGACTATGTTGCTTATTCATTGAGGTTTCAGGGAACCACATGTAATGCCCATTAGTCAGCTAGTAGAAGAATGATCAGATCTATAAAGGAATATTATGATCAACAAATGGAACAACAATGATATGAAATTGTAAAAGCACATCCAACATTGCTTCAGCTAAATGTTATAAGAAAAATGTAGAAAATGTCCTCAGTTAAATGACAGTGTGATTTTATCCACGTGTGAGTCATTATGGAGGTAGACAAGGTGTGGGCCTTGGCAAATGTTAAATCTTTTAATAACATTGGCAGGATGGGCCGAGCTGTCCAATGGGAACTTCAGGGATGCTACATGCTAGATTTACAGAAATATCAGGTGATGCAAGGCAACACCAATAATAATCAACAGCAAAGCCAGCTCCCCACCATCCAGTCTGGAATAATGCCCTTCAGAAATGTATGACCCCTCCTCCTCTACACTGACCGACGTGACCGTCACCGTCCTGAAGATCTTCTCAGCAGATCATGGCCTTCACACTGCTGTGAATGTAGAGCGCAGAAACAGTGATGAAGATGTGGAAAGTGCAACATAATAACCAAAATCTTCATCAGTGTTACCATATCAGTGAGAGGTGAGTCCTTAATGGTGCCACTTAACAGGTTGCTTATTAATTGATGGCCTTTCTGTCAGTAATAAATAGTTGTCTACATTGTATAGATGTTCTATATTAATGTACAACAAATGTTGAAATAGTTGGCCCTTTCCACGGCTCTAACGCTAATCATCTTTAACCCACCTGATATCTCTCATACTAAACCCCCTATACCCAGGGCTCTCTTTCAGCGGGAACATGGGGAAACGCAGGTCCGGTACCTCCAGCACTGAACATATGTAATGGCAAGGGATGCTGGGGTGTGCAACAGGATCTATTGATGGTGGCTGCTGAAGGATCTATTGTCACTGGAGGGGATCTATTTTTGATGGAGGGGGATGTCTATTTTTGCATGTGGGGGATCTGTTATTGCTGGAGGTGGGTCTTCTGTTTCTGGGGGTCAGTTGGTGTTGGCAGCTATCTACTGTTGAGGGGAGGGGTCTATTGTTACTGGCTGCTGGAGAGTCTATTGATGCTGGCTGCGGTGGGGGGGTCTGTTTTTGCTGCTGGGGGTCTATTGTTGCTGGGGGGGGGGGTTGTTGCAGGTGGTCCATTGTTGCTG
>BLSH010142156.1:68267-112390 GCA_018402905.1 Glandirana rugosa | reverse complement strand
CTGTCCCCACCAGGAGTTACTACGTCTCCTGTCACCACTGTAGTTGGGAATAATATGTTAACACTGTGGAGGGGTCTTGTACAACCTATAAGGAATCTAACAGGGGAACTGGAAATAACCCTATTTCAACATAGACCCTCACGCGTACGCGCCCTGGCTCGCCTGCCTGTACGGCGAAATCTCGAGGCGAGTCGGGCCTCCGAGGCTCCCGAGGATTGCGGCTTGATCCGTGGCTTTCTGCCGCTATTGTCGTGGGGCGACAGGGAATTTCGGAGTTCTCGTGGTGCTAGTCCGACGTTACCAGCGGTGACCCAGATTTGGATTCTAGGCGTGGTTCTGATATGCGCTCCGGGACCGAGCCCGGAGGACGTTCTACCGCGGCGGATGATGTGGGTTCCGGAGGTGCGTCGCGAGAGGGTCCGAGAGGGCAGAGGCGGTAGGCCTGCTTCCACTCAGTCTGTGTCTGAGGGACCGTTGAGGAGAACGTCTGAGTGTTCGCCCGTATGACCATCTTGCAGGAGGCCCGAGCCAGGGCCTCGCGTATAGTCTTGGTGCGGATCTTAGGTTTAGACCCAGTGGCGACCATTGCAGCCTGATCGTGGTGCTCTTGAGGCTTTAAGGGACAGCGGGGTGCTGTTATCGCCGTCTTTCGGTGCCTAGTTCGGCGTTAGGAGCCCTCGGAGCCTCCGGGCTGAGCGGAGCTCTAAAGCGGCATGTCCGTCCGCTCGGTCCCGCGCATGCGCACTCCCAGATACAACTTTATCCCAATAAAGGTCAAGGGGACAATCTAAGGAATATCCAACATGTTCTGGGGAGGTGTCACAATTGTATAATAAGGGTTGATGTCACCACTGTCCTCTGCATCATTGAGGACCACCCTCCTCCGGGAGAAGACTGAAGAGGAAGAGGACCCCCATCTGAAAAAGGAAGCATAAG
Organism: Glandirana rugosa; assembly: GCA_018402905.1. Lineage (NCBI taxonomy): Eukaryota > Metazoa > Chordata > Amphibia > Anura > Ranidae > Glandirana > Glandirana rugosa. The sequence continues at coordinate 111,454 of BLSH010142156.1, read as the reverse complement.
ACAAAAAAAAAAAAAAAAAAGTTATCCTTTAACAATAATACAAAAAGAAAGGGGTAAGGGGGGACTTTAAATGAAGCACAACAGATTCTTAAAAAATGTTTTTATTGAAAAATTGTTGTTGTTTAAAAAAGAATTAGGAATATTGATATATATTAAATTCATCAGATAGGTACATGGTAGACAATTCATACATGTATATATATATATGTATATAAAAAAAGACATAATGGGCATTTAGCCTCTCCATTCCAATCAATACACATAGCATAATGACATGTACATAACTCATATAAAACATATAAAAAGAAGAATGGAATTGTTGCATTGCATGTTTGGCACAGCATATGACAGCTCTACGCGTTTCGTGGAGGTTAACACCCACTCTTCAGGCGCATGCATGTGACTAATAACTGTAATTAATAAAAAAGAATAATGTAGTAAGGGTAGTATCAATTTGTGACCAAACGGAATTGAAATGGAACATATTTAAAACTGACATACCTGCAACCATGGTCGCACTATAAATTGCAGCATTGTGAACCCCATACACCCCAAAAGGGGATACCTCACCTGGGGACTGAGGTGGGGGGGGGGCAACCCAATGCCCCACCGAAGACCAGCTCCATAAGTGAATGTATGTGATGAAGGGAAGCCAACCCAAATGGAAGGGGCTTCTGCAATATGAACAGGATTGAATGAGAAAATAAATGGATGCGTGTAGAAAAGAAAGAGGAAATGAAAACAGTTTGAGGAGCCATGAAAAGTGCACAGACAGACATACCATCGGAACAAAGATCACCACGTGCTATGACAAGGATATACAATACTTGAAAAATTAATGAAGGATAGGACTGGAGAGGAGTTGTGTGTGAGTCTGACGTGATAGAAGCAAATGGAGTGTGAGACAAGGAGATGGAACCTTATAGGGCCGGGCCGCCACACCCATCACCAACGTCACGTCAAAGGCAGGTGAAACAGGAGGGAGGCGTCAATGAACGGGCAGAGACCCGCCCACCCTCGGCGCCACCAAAGGCCACTCCCGCATGACTGCTAGGTGTACATCGCGCCGGAGGGGCAGCGCCATCTGGAAAGGCGCCAAACCTCCGGCGCGTAGGACGTGTCAACGCCAGGGAGCAACCGCCCCACCCACCCTATAAGGGGGGAGGAGGAGGGGCCCCGGCGTCGCAGCTCCCGGGAGAGACAGGAGCCAATTGGCTCCCTGCATCAAGTCATGCGGCATAACAATGTGCAACCATAGAATGGAGGAACGGTTAAAACGAAAAAAGAGGTTTGTAGTGAATACATTGAAACCAAATTAATATTGTTCACCATGCTGCGCTTCATAGTGCGACCATGGTTGCAGGTATGTCAGTTTTAACCACTTCCTGACTGCCTGCCCTGTTTTTCATGGCGGCAGTCGGGTTGCTGTACGCAAATCGCCGTAAAAAGGTGGTGATCTGCGAACGGCCGCTAGGGGGAGCGTGCCCGTCGCACTCCTGAGGAGTGTGCCCACGGCTCGGGCGGACCCGATGTCCGCCGGCGAGCCGCGATGAGCGGCCACAGGCAAAGAACGGGGAACCGCCAATGTAAACACGGCAATTCCCCATTCTGTTAGTGCAGGCATGGGAGATCTACTGATCCCTGTCACTGGAATCAGTTAGATCTCTCATGCCCATGGTAGCCCAACCCCCCCACAGTAAGAACACCCAGGGAACACAGTTAACCCCTAGCCCCCCCCCAGGTTAACCCCTTCACTGCCAATGACATTTATACAGTAATCAGTGGACATTTCAATTTCTGATCACTGAATAAATGTCATTGGTCCCAAAAAAGTGTCAAAAATGTCCGACATGTCCGCTGCAATATCGCAGTACCGCTAAAAATCACAGATCGGCGCCATTACTAGTAAAAAATAAAGAAAAAATAAAAACCCCAGAAATGAATTCTCATCATTCGTAAACGCGGCCACTTTTGCACAAACCAATCAATAAACGCCGATTGTGATTTTTTTATCACAAATATGAGGAAGAATATAAATCGGCTAAAACCGGTGAAAAAAAATGTTTTTTTTATATTTTTTTTGGATTTTAATTTTAGCAAAAAGTAAGAAATTTGTTTTTGTTTTGCAAAATGGTCGCTCTTCTTTTGTTTATAGCGGCGATCAGAAATGACGCAGAGGCGATCAAATACCACCAAAAGAAAGCTCTATTTGTGGGGGAAAAAGGACGCAAATTTTGTTTGGGTGCAACGTCGCACGACCGTGCAATTGTCAGTTAAAGCGACGCAGTGCCGAATCGCAAAAAGTGCTCTGGTCCTAAAGCTGGAAAACCTTCCGGTTGGTAAGTGGTTAAATATGTTCCATTCCAATTCCGTTTGGTCAAAAATTGATACTACCCTTACTACATTATTCCTTTTTATTAATAACAGTTATTAGTCACACGCATGCTCCTGAAGAGTGGGTGTTAACCTCCACGAAACGCGTAGAGCTGTCATATGCTGTGCCAAACATGCAATGCATAAATTCCGTTCTTCTTTTTATATGTTTTATATGTACATGTCATTATGCTATGTGTATTGATTGGAATGGAGAGGCTAAATGCCCATTATGTCTTTTTTATATACATATATATACGTATGAATTGTCTACCATGTACCTATCTGATGAATTTAATATATATCAATATTCCTAATTCTTTTTTAAACAACAACACTTTTTCAATAAAAACATTTTTTAAGAATCTGTTGTGCTTCATTTAAAGTCCCCCCTTACCCCTTTCTTTTTGTATTATTCAATTGGGGATGGAGGTCTATGACCCACATGATCTCATATAAAGTCCCAAAATATCACCTTGTTCCCCTCTTTAACAATTATGTTCTCCCCCCCCCCCCCCCCGAGCTTATGTTTAACAATGTATTTTTTATCATTTGTGCAGATTTTTTTTTTTTGTTTCATTTTGCTTTTTTTTTTGCAGCAGCAGCATTAGTTTTGAAAAAAAAAAGCACATACTACACACAAAATTTTAGTATACCCTTTATTTCCTGTTTGCCATAAAATATAATTTTAGTGTTGTTACACATAGCGGTCTATTTATAACACATTTGTTGGCTGAATGTCAGAAGCATTTGTGCAAGATGGCAAAATGTCCCTGTATTTTTTTTAATAGACTAATTTCTTTATTGTCAGCTTCATCTAGTGGCCAAAATGCGGTATAACTATAAAAGTGAACAGCGCTATGGAAACCTTTAGAGTAAATAAAAGAAATTAAATATAAAAAAAATGACCCAAAAATACAAAAAAAAAATTATAAACAATAGCGCTGTGCACTTTTCAAATTATAAAGGTTATAATATATAATAATAATATATAATTATATAATTATTTAAAAGCGCACTCATTGTTGTAGCACATTGTGAAGAGCTTGGCTGTGGAATAAATTTACTTACATATCTGTGGCGTTGGTATCATTGGTTTTTGACTCAAAATGCGGTACAGCTTTCTGAAACACCTTAATGAGAAAATATACCGCATTTTGGCCACTCGATGGAGCGGATGATATAGGAATTGATATCATGGAAAAAAAAAAATACAGAGAAATTTCAGCCAGCTTGCAGGAATGTTTTTGACATTCGTCCAACAATTTTTTTTTTAAAAAGACCCCTCAAATTATGGCAGAATAAAATGAGAGGTTAATGTTAACATTTTTACTGGTCTACCTGAAAAATATATTATTTATTTGCTTTTTTCTAGTGTTTCCTCACTATCTGTCTGATGAAACTGCTGTCAACAGGACGTTGGATGCAATCTCTCTAACAGAGTCCCAGATAATGATAAAAGTAAACAGCGGTTCTAAATTTTTCCCCATTCTACCCAAATCTAAAAGAAAAATAAATAAAAAAAACAACTTTTGGTTGGATGTAAAATTGTAAATAAAATAAATGAATTGCTGAAACAATATATGCCTCACTTATGGAAACTTAGTAATCATGATGTTATTGCAGAAATACAGTTGTGCTCATAAGTTTACATACCCTTCTTGGCCATTTTTCAGAGAATATGAATGATAACACAAAAACATTTCTTTCACTCATGGTTTGTGTTTGGCTGAAGCCATTTATTATCAATCAACTGTGTTTACTCTTTTTAAATCATAATGACAACAGAAACTACCCAAATGACCCTGTTAAAAAGTTTACATACCCCAGTTCTTAATACCGTGTATTGCCCCCTTTAACATCAATGACAGCTTGAAGTCTTTTGTGGTATTTGTGGATGAGGCTCTTTATCTTCTCAGATGGTAAAGCTGCCCATTCCTCTTGGCAAAAAGCCTCCAGTTCCCGGAAATTCTTGGGCTGTCTTGCATGAACTACACATTTGAGATCTCCCCAGAGTGGCTCAATGATATTGAGGTCAGGAGACTGAGATGGCCACTCCAGAACCTTCACTTTATTCTGCTGCAGCCAATGACAGGTCAACCTGGCCTTGTGTTTTGGATCATTGTCATGTGGAATGTCCAAGTACGTCACATGTGCAGCTTCCTCGCTGATGAATGCAAATGTTCCTCCAGTATTATTTGATAACTGCATTCATCTTACCATCAATTTTGACCAAATTTCCTGTGCCTTTGTAGCTCACACATTCCCAAAACATCAGCAATCCACCTCCGTGTTTCACAGTAGGAATGATTAACCTTTCATCATAGGCCTTGTTGATTTCTCTCCAAATGTAGAGTTTATGGTTATGGCCAAAAAGCTCAATTTTGGTCTCATGACTCCAAATGACTTTGTGCCAGAAGGTTTGAGGCTTGTCTCTGTGCTGTTTGGTGTATTGTAAGTGGGATACTTTATGGCATTTGTGTAGTAATTGCTTTCTTCTGTCGACTCGACCATGCAGCCCATCTTTCTTCAAGTACCTCCTTATTGTGCATCTTGAAGCGTCCACACCACATGTTTTCAGAGAGTCCTGCATTTCACCTGAAGTTATTTGTGGGTTTTTCTTTGCATCCCAAACAATTTTCCTGGCAGTTGAGGCTGAAATGTTAGTTGGTCTACCTGACCATGGTTTGGTTTCAACAGAACCCCTCATTTTCCACTTCTTGATTAGAGTTTGAACTCTGCTGATTGGCATTCTCAATTCCTTGGATATCTTTTTATACCCCTTTCCTGTTTTATACAGTTCAACTACCTTTTCCTGCAGATCCTTTGACAATTCTTTTGCTTTCCCCATGACTCAGAATCCAGAAACGTCAGTGCAGCACTGGATGAAAGATGCGAGGGTCTGTCAGGAGTCCAGAAACTCTTTGACCTTTTATACACTGTGGCAAAGACACAAAGAGACAATGGCACGCTGGCCTAGCGGATTATCCTCAGGTTTAAATGTATTAAAAGGTTAAAAACATACTGACAAGCGAGTTGTAAAAACAAGCATGTCATGCATTGGAAGATCCTTTGCGTCCATTACCACATGTGCTATGCAGTTGGCATCTCACACAGAGAAAAGATGGCTAACGCGTTTCAAGGTATAAACCTCTTTTTCAGAGCCAAGTACACTCCAACAACACCACAAATTTATAGACCAAATAATGACATAGTGTGGAGGGTAGTATGGTGAAGCCATGCCCAATCTGGGGCGGGTGCTATGCAGGGGGTTATTTGCATTCTCCATCCATTTGTCACTCCAGCCAAATCCAGTCTCAGTCTTGGGTGTATAGAAAACACAAAGAAACCGCAACTTACAAACTATAGATCATAGTGTATGTGCCATATGCGATGTATTCCACACTAGCAGCTTTTAGCAGCATGTATCTATGGTCTTAAGTGTAAAAGATCGTTATATATTAAATGTAGGTGTAAATATAAAAATCAAGGTAAGGGTAAGAATCTCTCTGTGGGCTTACCCTTGCAGGCTGAGCGCTAATAGTTAGAGGGGGACACTCTGTATATGCAGATGCAGCCGCTGTAGCCAGCAGGGGGGGGCGCTCCCTGCCTGGCCGGCATCGTGATGGTGTCTGTTGATAGGAAACGAAGGTTGGACAGTCGCACTCCAATATCCAAACTCTTTACGCTTTATTCAAAAAGATGCAAATATAGCTCATCAGACGAACTACTGGTCCCAGCTAACGCGTTTCACACCTTGGACTGGTGCTTACTCATAGCCTGACCAGACATACAAGACCAAGTGTATATGTACACACAAAAAACATTAATTGATTGAATAATTGAGAAACAATTAATTACAAAATTGGAAAATTGAGACATGAGCACATAAAGGAAATACATGTGCGGAACCGCTATCAATAGACAAGTGCACACCCTTAATGGACAAATACATTTACTGCACAGATACTTGTGTAGCACACATGGCTGTTGTATCATAACATTCACGGTATCAAACACCAGAAGGATAATAGCTCTTATCAAGAAAAATAAGACATAAAAAATATATGATAAAAATAAAACCAAAATGGAAAATATAACAAATGTTAAACATTCATACTAGACTCATAAAAATATATGAAAAATAAAAAGATGAACAACATATAGAATATGTCTGTTATCCACTTAATGCGCTCAAAAAGTGGATGTGCCTAAACATCCACTTATGCAAAAGTGTGTATGTATAAAAGATATGTATCTATAGAACTACCTGCACTCTGAGGCAACAAAGGAACAAACAAATAAGTAAAAAACAAAAAGGTGAGGATATAAAAAATGAAAAAAATCCTATTTGCCTCAATTGTCTTTAAAACGATCCCTCTATTGCAACGTGTGTAGGGTCAGCTTCCAACCCAACACAACAGTACGATACTCACAAGGAGAGGGCATAAAGAGGTTTGGTACTATAAACATAACTGGGGGAATCCATAGTGGAGAAGGATCTGTGGGTGTTGGTAGATCATAAGCTTAATAATGGCATGCAATGCCAAGCTGCGGTTTCCAAAGCAACCAAAATCCTTTCTTGTATTAAGAGAGGTATGGACTCCAGAGATAGAGACATCATTTTGCCCCCCTGTACAAATCATTAGTAAGACCTCATCTGGAATATGCAGTTCAGTTTTGGGCACCAGTTCTCAAAAAGGATATCGGGGAACTGGAGAAAGTGCAGAGAAGGGCAACCAAACAAATAAGAGGCATGGAGGAGCTCAGCTATGAGGAAAGATTAGAGGAGCTGAATTTATTCTCTCTTGAGAAGAGGAGATTAAGGGGGGATATGATCAACATGTACAAATATATAAGTGATCCATATAGTGAACTTGGTGTTGAGTTATTCACTTTAAGGTCATCCCAAAGGACAAGGGGGCACTCTTTATGTGTAGAGGAAAAAAGATTTCATCTACAAATACGGAAAGGTTTCTTCACAGTAAGAGCTGTGAAAATGTGGAATAGACTCCCTCCAGAGGTGGTTTTGGCCAGCACAGTTGATTGCTTTAAAAAAGGCCTGAATTCTTTCCTCAATGTAAATAATATAACTGGGTACTAACATCTTTAGGTAAAGTTGATCCGGGGTGAATCCGATTGCCTCTCGGGGAATCAGGAAGGAATTTTTTCCCCTGTTATAGCAAATTGGATCACGCTTTTTTGGTTGAACTAGATGGACTTGCGTCTTTTTTTCAACCTGACTAACTATGTAACTATAACTGGTCGTAACCCATTGTGAGTACACTCCCTAATATTGTAAAAACAATAGGAGTGTGCCCCCAAATACAAGTGGAATAAACAACATATATATCAGCAACATATTGTACCGCCCCTACCCAGGAGATCGGGTAAAACGATGTGCATAGCAGAACCCTTAACTGCTCTATACAAAATATACAGAATAACGAAGGGGAAGAATTGGAGGATATGATGGTGTCTGCAGTAAAGGACACTCCCACCCGCATGTACTTGGAACGCAAGCCATAGCCGGGCGCCGGAAGCTCTCTCTGCACTCCAGACAGCCCCGCCTCTCTGGCATTCGCTGTATCCGTGAAAGCCCCCCACTCCATTGCACAGGGCGGGGGCGCCGGAAGCTCATTGCGCTCCAGACGGCCCCACCTTCCTAGCTTCTCCTATATCCATGGAGATCCCACCCCAACACGCAGGACGGGGGTTTCCATATGCCGGACTTATTGGAGTTTACTACTCAATGAGTCGGAAGCAGCTTACAGAGGCTGATCCATAGTCTAATGCTGTTTGAAAAATAAAAGTATATATATATATCTACACACTGGTGCTATGTGTAGTAGATATAGTATATATGAATGTGTAAGTGTATGACTGTGTAAAGATGTATACAAGTTGTGGCAACAGCAACGGTATCAACATGAAGATAAACATTAAAGCGGAGTTCCACCCAGAATTTTTTTTTGCCATCCACTCTTTTAATACTAAATAGATGTAACCTTTTGTTTCCTTACTTTCAAACCGCCCAGTAAGTCCATGTATTTTTTACTCACAATTTTGTTTCTCTCACTGCTGGACCTTTCCATTTTAGGTGAGGGCAACTGAAGCCCATCCGTAGTCTCCTGGCATCTCTTCCTGAAAGAAGTGCATGGTGGGTAACCATCATGCACTCCTCGATCTCGGTCCGCCTTAAATCGCGTCATTTCCTGTTTGGAAATAACACGGTTTTACAGTACAGGGAAGCCCACTGACTCCTGGGAAATGATGAGTCACATCTCCCAGGAGGCCAGGGGAAGAAGGAAGTGAGGAGAAGAGCCTAGGACCAAAAAGGGGCAGAATACAGAGACCACCTAGCAACAAACGAATTAGGGTGAGTATAACATTTTTTTTCCCTTCAAAGGTAAGTCTATATAGGCAAAGGAATTGAATGATGTAAAAAAACATTTCTGGGTGGAACTCCGCTTTAACAACACTACCACTACCATAATTCAAGCTGTGATGAACTGAAAATGGCAAGAAGATTCACATGCATGGAGCTGCAAACATTACAATCTATTGGGATGTAAACTTTCTAAGATTCTTAACAGCATACACTGTCTGTATCACAAGGTACAGGCACGTTTGCCGCTGGATTGATCCACTCTTCTTTTTTATTGCGAATGCCCAAACATGTAAGAAAATGCTATTAGTAAATGATAAATAATAAATGATAAATACATGTAATCCATATGCTAAAAACAATGCAATAATATCATATAATAAAATAATATAATGAGGTACTAATATTAGTATTGTGAAGAGTCAAAGATTGCCCCTTGATGTCAATGAACTACCCAAACGGGGAAATATATCCTCACATGTGTGGGTGGATCAGCAAGTCCAACCTCAACATGTATAAGTATAGTCCTTTATCAAAGGATATACACACACATGTTTGCTAAACACCACATGGGTGGTGTAATGTAAAATTGCCCCGCAACAACTCCGTAAAGTAATTGGTGGAGGTGCAAACCCTTATATGTTGTTGTAGGCCCACATATGTCATATGGACTATGTTGTAGATTGATTGCTAATATCAATAGATGTGGTTTGATAAGTGGACGATCTCAAGAGATCTTGAATGATAATGGTGTCAGAAATGACTCACTCCCATGGCTCAGAGAATTCTGTAGCCAAGGGGTGAAGTGGATAACTATACATTTCCACATGATGACGTTAGAGGGCATAGAGAGAGCATGAATACAAGTGTATATAAGTGCGCGCACATGCACCACGCATGCACACACCCACACACACATAAGTGCACACATACACACAAGAAACACACCATATAGATGTACTGATGGTGTATAAAAAATGTGTGTAAGCGTGCCCCTATAGCACGCTATCGCATTTGCACAAACACGCATGCACAGGTGTGCCCAGGTATGTTGCACACTGGATGCAACTCCCAGGGCCACATAGACAGGGACACCCAGGCATGTGGCTACACAAACACCCAGACGGGTGGATACCTCTATGTGCTCGTGTAGGCCTCAACACTCTGGGGCCCGTGAAGGCCACCAGTGTTGGACATGGCTGGTGGGATATAATAACCAAGGAAATTACAGATGAATGAAGGGCCTCATCCCTAAGGAACCCAACTGGGGTACTATAAGTTGGTGAATGAGAATGCGTCATAAAAATGCATAATGAAACAGATTGTACTGAAAATACCTAATTATTGGACCAGAGGAGGGAGGGGGTAATGGTGCAAAACACCCAGGGGGGTTGGGGGGGGGGGGACCAGGTAAGGAGCAAAACTGTGGATGTTATAGAACTCCATGGACCTCCAGATCTTCATTTAACCCACCAGGGGTCAAAGACCCCAGGGTAAAGATACAGTAAGTCTCTCTCTAACAGAGTTTCTTATATTTACTCCCATCGTCTAGGCTTCTTGATATGTTCTCTATGCCAAAGACCCTCAAGCCTGAAGGGTCACCATTATGTTGTTGCCTAAAGTGCCGAGGGACTACACTTATGCTCGCCAAATCTCATTGAGTGGGCGTATCGTGCGTCCCATAGACCACGTATGTGGTCCCACAGTTAATAAACTGTTTAATCCTGTGTGAGCGTCCATCCAATCCTAGTACCTCCCTCTTTCTATGCCACATAAAGAAGCAAGAGCCGCAATTTTTCACTCCACATTTATAGCTCTTCGTTTGATCAAAAATGGTGGACCATGGGCCTCTATTGTGGACACCGTTGTTTTGGGATTTACGCACCCTACTAGGTCCTATAAAGCCCCAAGATTTCTTGGTCTCCTGAAAATGATCTCTGGCCTGGATGGCAGGGTTTTCCCCAGGACTGGATCCTGTTTCAGGATTTTCCAATTCCTACGTAACACCTGCTGGATATCAAACGCCTTTGTATTGTAAGTGGTACAAAATCTAATAGTGTCTGTTTGGGTTGTATGGCCTCCCTCCTTTTAAGTTTGAACTCATTGTTCCCCCGGATCGCATCTGGGAGTCTTTCTTCCTTATAAAGTCCCCAGTATTTGGAGTAAGCCTCTTCTATGTGGCTATGTCCATACCCCATCTTGAGAAATTTCCTTTTTAGCATAGCTCCCTGAGTTTCATAGTCCTCTCTCCTAGTGCAGGTCCTGTACAGTCTGCAAAATTGTCCGAACTGAACATTTCTGATCCAGTTCAGGTGGTGATTGCTTTTTGCATGTAAGTAGGAATTTGCTGCACAATTTGTGGTGTTGTTGGAGTGTACTTGGCTCTGAAGAAGAGGTTTATACCTTGAAACGCGTTAGCCATCTTTTCTCTGTTTGAGTTGCCAACTGCATAGCACATGTGGTAATGGACGCGAAGGATCTTGCAATGCATGACATGCTTGTTTTTACAGCTCGCTTGTGAGTATGTTTTTATCCTTTTAATAAATTTAAACCTGAGGATAATGCGCTAGGCCAGTGCGCCATTGTCTCTTTGTGTCTTTGCTGCAGTGTTTCTGGACTTCCAAGTTCATCAGTGGCAGCAATGCAGCACATTATCTGCAGCTATATTATATACCAGCCGAGGCTATCGGGTTGGAGAGGCCTCCCCTCCGAGCGCAGGAAGGTGCTTTTGTTTGTGTTGTGACCTTTTATACACACACTAATTACAAGCAAATAGATCACAGGTGAGGATGGTTACCTTTAATAGCCATTCAAACCCATTTGTGTCAACTTGTGTGCATGTTATCAGGCCACAAATACCAGGGTATGTAAACTTTTGATCAGGGTCATTTGGGTGGTTTCTGTTGTCATTATGATTTAAAAAGTGTAAACACAGTTGATTGATAATAAATGGCTTCAGCCAAACACTAACCATGAGTGAAAGAAAAGTTTTTGTGTTCTCATTCATATTCTCTGAAAAATAGCCAAGAAATCATAAATTCTGCCAGGGTATGTAAACTTATGAGTACAACTGTAATAAGCTGGTATCTAAAATGTGAAAATGGCTCTGGAGTGCAACAGGTTAATGTGAACCATGAGAAACAACACGGTTATATCTCATTTGTAACGCTAGAGGGCGATGTACACCTCAGACTCAGTTATTTATACACAATTGTTCTATAGATCTCTTTTTATGCAGTGTGAGTTAGGCAAAAAAAATTATTCTTTTTTTCACTTTTATATTGTCTGAAGTTAAAGCCTAGCACATGAACTTTAATGGCATCCCAGTCTTAGTCTGTAGGGTTCAGTATTGAGTTGGCCCACCCTTTGCAGCTATAACAGCTTCAACTCTTCTGGGAAGGCTGTGCACAAGGTTTAGGAAAGTCTATGGGAATGTTTGACCATTCTTCCAGAAGCGCATTTGTGAGGTCAGGCACTGATGTTGGACAAGAAGGCCTGGCTCGCAGTCTCCACTCTAATTCATCCCAAAGGTGTTCTATTGGGTTGAGGTCAGGACTCCAAGTTTCTCCAGCCCAATCCCGCTATTCCATGTCTTTATGGACCTTGCTTTGTGCACTGGCCCAAATCATTTGGTGGAGGGGGGATTATGGTTTGGGGTTATTTTTCAGGGGTTGGGCTTGGCCTAGGTTGCCACCTGTCCGAGATTTGAATCATGTGTCCGGGTTTCAGTCCACATGAAACTCGGACACAATATTCAGACAGGAATGTGACACAGAACAGGGCCTGATAGGAGGGTCAGAGGACACTATGCACATCACATTACTATTTTCCTTGGGACGTCCAAAGGTGCCCCAGGCCTGTTACAATCCTACAGTGTATGCTAAAAATATTTTTTGCCATGTGCCGCTAAAGTGTTCAGGTTTGGCTTGAAGAAAAAGTGGCAACCCTAGCTTGGCCCCTTAGTTCCAATGAAGGGAACTCTTAAGGTGTCAGCATACTAAGACATTTTGGACAATTTCATGCTCCCAACTTTGTGGGAACATTTTGGGGATGGCCCCTTACTGTTCCAACATGACTGCCCACCACTGCACAAGGCAAGGTCCATAAAGACGTGAATGAGCGAGTTTGGAGTGGAGGAACTTGACTGTCCTGACCTCAACCCGATAGAACACCTTTGGGATGAATTAGAGGGGAGACTGAGAGCCAGGCCTTCTCATCCAACATCAGTGCCTGACCTCACAAATGTACTTCTGGAAGAATGGCCAAACATTCCCATAGACACTCCTAAACCTTGTGGACAGCCTTCCCAGAAGAGTTGAAGCTGTTATAGCTGCAAAGGGTGGGCCAACTGAATATTGAACCCTACAGACCAAGACTGGGATGCCATTAAAGTTCATGTGCGTGTAAAGGCAGGCGTCCCAATACTTTAGAGAATATAGTGTGTATATATATATATATTTATGTATGGTTCTTAAACCCATCTGAGTACCCGAATACCTGTCACCAGCCCATCTGAGTACCCGAGTACCTGTCACCAGCCCATCAAAGTACCCAAGTACCTGTCACCAGTCCATCAGAGTACCCGTGTACTTGTCACCAGCCCATCAGAGTACCCAAACACCTGTCATCAAACCATCAGAGTACACGAGTACCTGTCACCAGCCCATCTGAGTACACAAGTACCTGTCACCAGCCCATCACAGTACCCGAGTACCTGTCATCAACCCATCTGAGTACCCGAGTACCTGTCACCAGCCCATGAGAGTACCTGAGTACTTGTCACCAGCCCATCAGAGTACTCAAGTACCTGTCCCCAGCCCATTAGAGTACCCGAGTACCTGTCACCAACCCATCTAAGTACCCAAGTACCTGTCACCAGCCCATCACAGTACCAGAGTACCTGTCACCAGCCCATCACAGTACCTGAGTACCTGTCACCAGCCCATCACAGCACCCGAGTACCTGTCACCATCCCATGAGAGTGCCCGAGTACTTGTAACCAGCCCATCAGAGTACCCGAGTACCTGTCACCAGCCCATCAGAGTACCCAAGCACCTGTCACCAACCCATCAGAGTACCCGAGCATCTGTCACCATCTCATCAGAGTACCCGAGTACCTGTCACCAGCCCATCTGAGTACCAAACACCTGTCACCAGACCATCAGATTACCGGTGTACCTGTAACCAACCCATCACAGTACCCGAGTACCTGTCACCAGCCCATCTGAGTACCTGTCACCAGCCCATCAGAGTACCCATGTACCTGTCACCAACCCATCAGAGTACCCGAGTACCTTTCACCAACCCTTCTGAGTACCCGAGTACCTGTCACCAGCTCATCAGAGTACCCGAGTACCTGTCACCAGTCCATCACAGTACCTGTCATCAACCCATCTGAGTACCCGATTACCTGTCACCAACCCATCTGAGTACCCGAGTACTTGTCACCAGCCCATCAGAGTATCCAAGCACCCGTCATCAACCCATCTGAGTACCCGAATACCTGTCACCAGCCCATCTGAGTACCCGAGTACCTGTTTACCAGCCCATCAAAGTACCCGAGTACCTGTCACCAGCCCATCAGAGTACCCGTGTACTTGTCACCAGCCCATCAGAGTACCCGAGCACCTGTCATCAAACCATCAGAGTACACGAGTACCTGTCACCAGCCCATCTGAGTACCCGAGTACCTGTCACCAGCCCATCACAGTACCCGAGTACCTGTCACCAGCCCATCACAGTATCCGAGTACCTGCCATCAACCCATCTGAGTACCCGAGTACCTGTCACCAGCCCATGAGAGTACCTGAGTACTTGTCACCAGCCCATCAGAGTACTCAAGTACCTGTCACCAGCCCATTAGAGTACCCGAGTACCTGTCACCAACCCATCTAAGTACCCAAGTACCTGTCAGAAGCCCATCACAGTACACGAGTACCTGTCACCAGCCCATCACAGTACCTGAGTACCTGTCACCAGCCCATCACAGTACCCGAGTACCTGTCACCGTCCCATGAGAGTACCCGAATAATTGTCACCAGCCCATCAGAGTACCCGAGTACCTGTCACCAGCCCATCAGAGTACCCAAGTACTTGTCACCAGCCCATCTGAGTACCCGAGTACCTGTCGGCAATCCATCAGAGTACCCAAGCACCTGTCACCAACCCATCAGAGTACCCGAGCATCTGTCACCATCTCATCAGAGTACCCGAGTACCTGTCACCAGCCCATCAGAGTACCAAACACCTGTCACCAGACCATCAGAGTACCTGTCACCAACCCATCACAGTACCCGTGTACCTGTCACCAACCCATCACAGTACCCGAGTACCTGTCACCAGCCCATCTGAGTACCTTTCACCAGCCCATCAGAGTACCCGAGTACCTGTCACCAGCTCATCAGAGTACCCCGAGTACCGGTCACCAGTCCATCTGAGTACCTGTCACTAGTCCATCTGAGTACCCTAGTACCTGTCTCTAGCCCATCTGAGTACCCAAGTACCTGTCACTAGCCCATCTGAGTACCCTAGTACCTGTCACTAGCCCATCTGAGTACCCAAGTGCCTGTCACTAGCCCATCTGAGTACCCAAGTACCTGGCACCAGACCATGTGAGTACCAGAGTACCTGTCACCAGCCCATCAGAGTACCCAAGAACTTTTTACCAGCCCATCAGAGTACCCGAATACCTTTTAGCAGCCAGAGTACCCGAGTACCTTTTACTAATCCATCAGAGTACCCGAGTACCTATCTGCAGCCCATAAGAGTACCCGAGCACCTATCTGCAGCCCATGCCTCATAAAATATACATTGGGGTGTTTGCTTCCCAAAATGGGGTAATTTTTGGGTAATTCCACTGTGCTTGTGCTCCAGGACTTTCAAAAGTGTGATAGGTAGGAATGAAATTATATGTGTAATTTATGCTCCTAGAACACCTGAAGGTACTACTTCAATGTTGGACCTCTCTATGTGGCCGGGCTGTGTAAAAGTCTCACACATGTGGTATCGCCATACTCCGGACGAGTAGTAGAATATATTTTGGGGGGTCATTTTTGCTATGTACATGCTATGTGTTAGAAATATCATATAAATTGACAACTTTGTGTAAAAAAAAAATAACATCATTTTCTTTCCACGTTTTCCGAAGACTTGTGGAAAAAAATTAACCATACAAAAGACTCATAATGCCTCATGGAATATACATTGGGGTGTTTGGTTTTCAAAATGGGATCATTTTGTAGGTAATTAAACTGTCCTGGTGCTCCAGGACCTTCAAAAGTGTAATAGGTCATTAGGATATTTTATGTGTAATTTATGCTCCTAGAACGCATGATGGTGCTCCCTGCATGTTGGACCTCTCTATGTGGCCAGGCTGTGTAAAAATCTCACACATTCGGTATTGCCATACTCAGGACGAACAGCAGAATGTATTTTGGGGTGTAATTTTTGCTATGTACATGCTATGTGTTAGAAATATCTCATAAATTGACCACTTACAAACAATACTGACAAATAATAGAGTTTTATCTTCTTTCCGTGTTTTTCAAAGACTTAACCATACAAAAGACTCATAATGTCTCATAAAATGTACCTTGGGGTGTTTACTTTCCAAAATGGGGTCCTTTTGTGGGCAATTACATTGTCCTGGTGCTCCAGGGCCTTCAAAAGTGTAATAGGTGGTTGAGAAATGAGATGTGTAATTTATGCTCGTAGAACGCCTAAAGGTGCTGCTTCAATGTTGGGCCTCTTGGTATCGTCATACTCAGGAGGAGTAGCAGAATGTGTTTTGTGGTGTCATTTTTGCTATGTACATGCTATGTGTTGGAAATATCTTATAAATGGACAGCTTTGTGTAAAAAGAAAGCGTTCTCATTTTTTTTTCACATTTTCTAAAAACTTCTGGAAAAAAATGAACCGTTCAAAAGACTCATTATGCTTCATAGATTATACGTTGGGGTGTTTGCTTTCCAAAATGGGGTCATTTTGTGGAAAATTCCATTGTCCTGTTGCTTCAGGGCCTTCACAAATGTAATAGGTGGTTGAGAAATGAGATCTGTAATTTATGCTCGTAGAACGCCTGAAGGTGCTACTTCAATGTTAGGCCTTTGTATGTGGCCAGGCGGTGTAAAAGCCTCACACATGGGGTATCGCCATACTCAGGAGGAGTAGCAGAATGTATTTTGGGGTGTCATTGCAAGTATTCATATGCTGTGTGTGAGAAATAACTTGTTGTTTAACAATTTGTTGTAAAAAAAAAAATTCTTCATTTTTCAAAGAAGTGTGGGATAAAATTGCAACTTCAAAAACCTCACCATGCCTCTTACTAAATACCTTGGAATGTCTACTTTCCAAAAAGGGGTCATTTGGGGGGTATTTGTACTTTCCTGGCTTGTTAGGGTCTCAAGAAATGAGATAGGTGGTCAGTACATCAGGTGTGATCAATTTTCAATGAATTGCACCATAGCTTGTAGACTCTATAACTTTCACAGAGAATAAATAATATCCACTAATTTGGGTTATTTTTACCAAAGATATGTAGCAGTATAAATTATGGTACAAATTTATGAAGAAAAATTACTTTTTTGCTAAATTTTTCAATACAAACTAAAAAAAAGTGTTTTTTTTTTCAAAATTTTCGCTACTTTTTCGCTTATATTGAAAAAAATAAAAAACCCAGCAGTGATTATATACCACCAAAAGAAAGCTCTATTTGTGAGAAAAAAATGATAAAAATGTTGTTAGGGTACAGTGTACCATGACTGAGTAATTGTTATTTAAAGTGTGAGAGTGCTGAAAGCTGAAAATTGGTCTGGTAAGGAAGGGGGTGTAAGTGTCCTGTATGGAAGTGGTTAAGAGCAAGCTCCGTTCTCTGGGATTTTCTCCCTCTTTGTTCCTGGTTCTCTGATGATACTTTGTAGAATCTTTTCGATACAAACCTGTACTTTGCAGAGCAATGTGGAACTTCAGGTTCCTGTCATGGGACTTCTTGATTTCCCATAGGTGTGGGTATAATGACCGGTTCTGCTGCATTCTTAGAGCAGAAAAGCATCCAATCTGATTTTCTTCAACTTAAACACATTTTCCTAAAATGTACAGAATGACCGAGGCTTTACAGAATCCCCCATGGAGCCGCATCCATCTCTCTAGTACTTATGCGATAACCAATTATGTCTTCCACCATTTACTGTATATATGTAATTCCAATGATTATAGTATTAACAGACATCAGCGCATTACTTACATCAAATTGATCTGATTTATTTATATATCTAAAAAAAAAAAATAATACCAGGTCGAATAAAGTAATCATTCCCTTTATGTTACCATATCATGGCGTTTGCCAATCTCATTACTTTTCAACATTTTTATTTCAATGTTGCTACTTTTCAGTTTGAACTTCATTAAAGTAAAGTAAAGAAAAACGTGAGCAATAATGGAAATCGAAGAGTGACTTCTATGCCTTTGACCCCTAATAATCTTCATTGCTTGTGTGTCGTTCTCTGTATATTAAAAAAAACAAAAAACAAACACACATATATGTGTGTATATATATATATATATATATATATATATATATATATATATATATATACACACACATACACATACATTATCTCACAAAAGTAAGTGCACCCCTCACATTTTTGTAAATATTTTATTCTATCTTTTCATGTGACAACACTGAAGAAATGACACTTTGCTACAATGTAAAGTAGTGAGTGTACAGCTTGTATAACAGTGTAAATTTGCTGTCCCCTCAAAATAACTCATCACACAGCCATTAAAGTCTAAACCGCTGGCAAAAAGTAAGTACACCCCTAAGTGAAAATGCCCAAATTGGGCCCAATTAGCCATTTTCCACCCCCAGTGTCATGTGAGTGTTACAAGGTCTCAGGTGTGAATGGAGAGCAGGTGTGTTAAATTTGGTGTTATCACTCTCATTCTCTCATATAGGTCACTGGAAATTCAACATGGCAGCTCGTGGCAAAGAATTCTCTGAGGATCTGAAAAAAAAAGAATTGTTCCTCTATATAAAGATGGCCTAGGCTATAATAAGATTGTCAAGACCCTGAAACTGAGCTGCAGCACGGCGGACAAGACCATACAGTGGTTTAACAGGACAGGTTCCACTCAGAATAGGCCTCGCCATGGTCGACCAAAGAAGTTGAGTGCACATGCTCAGCGTCATATCCAGAGGTTGTTTTTGGGAAATAGACGTATGAGTGCCGCCATTATTGCTGCAGAGGTTGAAGGGGTGGGGGGTCAGCCTGTCAGTACTCAGACCATATGCCACACACTGCATCAAATTGGTCTGTATGGTTGTTGTCCCAGAAGGAAGCCTCTTTTAAAGATGATACATAAGAAAGCCCCCAAACAGTCTGCTGAAAACAAGCAGACTAAGCACATGGATTACTGGAACCATGACCTGTGGTCCATGAGAGGTGATGAGACCAAGAAAAACTTATTTGGTTTAGATGGTGTCAAGCATGGGTGGTGACAACCAGGTGAGGAGTACAAAGACAAGTGTGTCTTGCCTACAGTCAAGCATGGTGGTGGGAGTGTCATGGTCTGGGGCTGCATGAGTGCTGTCGGTACTGGGGAGCTACAGTTCATTGAGGGAACCATGAATGCCAACATGTACTCTGACATACTGAAGCAGAGCATGATCCCCTCCCTTCAGAGACTGGGCCGCAGGGCAGTATTCCAACATGATAACGAGAGCTCCAAGACGACCACTGCCTTGCTAAAAAATCTGAGGGTAAAGGTGATGGACTGGTCAAGCATGTCTCCAGACCTAAACCCTATTGAACATCTATGGGGCATCCTCAAATGGAAGGTGGAGGAGAGCAAGGTCTCTAACATCCTCCAGTTCAGCGATGGCATCATGGAGGAGTGAAAGAGGACTCCAGTGGCAACCTGTGAAGCTCTGGTGAACTCCATGCCCAAAAGGGTTAAGGCAGTGCTGGAAAATAATGGTGGCCACACAAAATATTGACACTTTGGGCCCAATTTGGACATTTGGGGTTATTTTGAGGGGACAGCAAATTTACACTGTTATACAAGCTGTTATAATTGTAATTACATTGTAATTTCTTCAGTGTTATCACATGAAAAGATAGAATAAAATATTTACAAAAATGTGAGGGGCGTGCTCACTTTTGTGAGATACTGTGTATAAGAGATACATATAGACACACACACAGGCAGTGCTGGAAAATAATGGTGGCCACACAAAATATTGACACTTTGGGCCCAATTTGGACATTTTCACTTAGGGGTGTACTCACTTTTGTTGCCTGCGGTTTAGACATTAATGGCTGTGTGTTGAGTTATTTTGAGGGGACAGCAAATTTACACTGTTATACAAGCTGTACACTCACTACTTTACATTGTAGCAAAGTGTCATTTCTTCAGTGTTGTCACATGAAAAGATATAAAAAAAATTTACAAAAATGTGAGGGGTGTACTCATTATTGTGAGATACTGTACATACTGATCAACCATAGCCATCCCAGATACATCGAGGCATGAACTCCACTAAGCAAAGCATTACACTGCCTCCATCCGCTATCTTCCCATAGTGTATCCTGGTGCCATCTCTTCCCCAGGTAAGTAAAGCACACATACCCAACCATCCACATCATGTTTATTCATCAGACCAAGCCACCTCTGTGGTCCCATTCTGATGCTCACGTGCCCATTGTAGGCACTCTTGTCAATGGGGTCAGTATGAGCACCATGACCAGTCTGCAGCTACACAGCTTCATACACAACTAGCTAAGATGCAGAGTCATCCAGGATGCTATTCATGATTTTTGCTGGGTCTTTTAGGAAACCTCTCAGAATCCCTGACCGTTTTTCTAGGAATTCTCACAGGATTTATTCTGGGTCTTCCAGGGTTCCTTTCAATGGTCCCCTGCTGGGTCTTCCAGGATTCTTCTCAGGATATCTTCCGGGTCTTCAAGAATTCCTCTTAGCATCCATGCTGGGTCATTCAGGATTCTATTCAAAATTTCTGCTGGGTCTTCTAGGATTCCTCTCAGGATCCCTCCGGTGTCTTCCAGGATTTTTGTAGGATTCATGCTGGGTCATTCAGGATTCTTTGCAGGATCCCTGCCTGGCCTTCTGGGACTCCTCTTAGGATCCCTGCTGGGTCTTTCAGGATTCCTTGCGGGATTCCTGCTGGATCTTCAAGGATTCCTCTAATGATGCTTACTGGGTCTTTCAGGATTTTTCTTAGAATCCCTGCCAATTCTTCCAGGATGCCTTGCAGGTTCCCTGTCTGCCTTCTTGGATTCCTCCCATGATACCTGATTGGCCTTCCAGGATTCCTCTCAAAATCCCTGCTGGGTCTCCACGAATATTAACAAGATGCTGGGATTTCCCTCCACCATGTCCAGAACTTCCAGAGCTCCCAGTAATACTGCTGGGTGTGTCCTCCGAACAGAAAAGTATTTAAGCACCAGTCTTTGAAGTAGCTGGTTCTCTGTCTTATTGACAGCTACCTGAGAGCTTAAAGTGCCTTAATACTACCAGCTGCCTGTATGTTGTCAGCTTGTATTAATCTGACTACCTTCTCGCCTGCCTCCTGCTTTGACCCATGCCTGGACCTGACTAATCTCTTGCCTGCTACCTGCCTTAACCTGCCTGGACCTGACTACTCTCTTGCCTCTTGCCTGCCTTGACCCCACCTGGACCTGACTACTCTCTTGCCTGTAACCTGCCTTGAACGCTGCCTGGACCAGACTACTCTCGTCTCCTGCCTGCCTCCATTTATGCTTGGAACTGACTAACCTCTTGCCTCCTGCCTGCCTTGACCCCTGCTTGGACTTGATTACTCTCTTGCATTGTCCCTGCCTTGACCTCTACCTGGACTTTAGTACTCTCTTGCCTCCTGCCTGCCTTGACCCTTGCTTGGACCTGACTACTCTCTTGTTTCCTGCCTGACTTAACTCCTGCCTGGACCTGACTACTCTCTTGCCTGCTGCATCCCAAGACTTCTGCCTTACCTGAACAATTTCTTGTTTACAGCCCTGTGAACAGTGTCCACACAGTGGGGCAATCCTGAGGACTGTGACCTGTTGTCAGTTGCAGCAAAGAAAACTGGGACCATTAGGGTTCTTGCCTATTCTCATCATCAGGAGCTCTGGTGAAGACCAAATGTCACTTAGACTCCGTGCCTTGGTTGAACCCATGTCACCTGCCAGGGGGCACCAAAACAGCGTGTCAAGGCACCTCTGTAAATTGTGATTCCTATCTCTAGTTTAACAGAGCTTCCAACATGGGACATACATTAAGACCATGAATGCTTTGGAAGTGGCCCCACCCTTCTTAAAGGTGCAGGGACACTGAAAGCCCAGACTTGCTCAATGGCAGCTGAAGACATCAATTTATTTATTAAGACTGGGGAGTGCAAAATCTGGTGCAGCTGTGCATAGAAACCAATCAGCTTCCAGGTTTTATTGCCAAAGCTTAATTGAACAAGATGGAGTTTGAAGCTAATTGGCTACCGTGTGCAGCTACACCAGATTCTGAGTCCACCAGTTTTAGTAAATCTACTCCAATTGTCTAGTTGCATAAAAAAAAGCAAAAAAAAAAAATGGAAACCACTATTATCAATTTATAACCTAGCAAAAGTAAAGTGCACGTGGGCAGGGCAGTTCACAGAGCAATGTAGCATAAACAATTTCCCCAGCTCATTTACCAGCTAGTCAGCACAAAAACAAAGTTTAAACTGTTTCAGCAATTCACATTGAATACTGCAGATTTGTATGGGAATATCTAAACCCTAAACACCGGGTCCACCACAATCTTTAGATTTGAACTTATAGAGCAGGGATATGCAATTAGCGGACCTCCAGCTGGTGCAAAACTACAAGTCCCATGAGGCATAGCAAGACTCCGACAGCCACAAGCATGACACCCAGAGGCAGAGGCATGATGGGACTTGTAGTTTTGCAACAGCTGGAGGTCCACTAATTGCATATCCCTGTTATAGAGGAACACACCTGGAGTCCAAAAGAAAAAAACATTTATTCCACTCATTATACAAGAACATATAGGTATGGGTGACCAAATATTCTTGATTTGTAGGAATATTAACTATTTTAGTATCTCCTGCTGAATAAAAATAATTTGGTCTATGAAAATCCATTCTTTGTTTTTTTTCTTTTCAAAGATTGCATATGAATCAGAGTACAGGACAAAAATACCATACATCATGATATACATAATATTTAATCATAAGCATTTTTGGATCAAATATACAATACCTTATATATGAATGCATTATTCTATATAAATTTAGCATCAGGTATAATTTTCCCCCAGCAAGATAAAGAACCTATTTAATGCCACTGATTGCATAGGCATGGAGCTCATATGGCACCAGTGTTGGTTAGAATAAAACTTTTTATTGGCCAACCTAAGTGCACAAGACCTTCTCCTAAATCCCCATGCATCTCTGGATTACTGGAACAAAATTCTCTAAACATCAGTAGTTGCCAGTTGAGTTGGATAATCTGGTGCTGGCTCTGCTAGTAAAACTCTGTCGCAAACCTTGGAGCTACTGTACTTAGACAATACTACTATACACGCATTATATTACCAAAAGTATTGGGACGCCTGCCTTTATACCCACATGAACTTTAATGGCACCCCATTCTTAGTCCGTAGGGTTCAATATTGAGTTGGCCCACCATTTGCAGCTATAAGAGCTTCAACTCTTCTGGGAAAGCTGTGCACAAGGTTTAGGAGTGTCTATGGGAATGTTTGGCCATTCTTCCAGAAGCGCATTTCTGAGGTTATGCACTGATGCAGACAAGAAGACCCGGCTTAAAGTCTCTGGTCTAATTCATCCCAAAGGTGTACTATAGGGTTGAGGTCAGGACTCCGCAGGCCAGTCGAGTTCCTCCACCCCAAGATGGGACTGAACAATATGAAACCTTGACATTTCCCCCTGAACAGAGGCACAGACAAACACACTGGGATTTCTTCAGAATAACAAAAGCATAATGTATTGGTGGTATATCTAGGAGGCAACACTGAGGATACCAACTCTTGAGGCTGAGTGGAAGCCAGATATCCACACAAGTGTTCCCTGACCCCCGGTAATAGGGGGTCCAGGGGTTCTAGTAAGGGCACATCCTGCGTGGTGGAGGATTTTCTCACAAGATTGGTGGTGTGGTGGATTGTTGTTGCTGTTAAAGACACATTTTATGAATAGAATCTACACTCTTCTGTTGCACTAGTATCACTACAGTGAATGGAACTTTGGACTGTTATTCATTATATGCATACACACCTTTTTGTTGCTCTCTTCAATTACTATTTTTACTGTATTTGTTTTATTTATTGTGCACAAAACATATATATATATATATATATATATATATATATATATATATATATATATATATACAGTGATTGTGGTATTTGTGCAGCTCAAGGGCACCTATACATGAATAGTTTGTAATACAAAAGCGCAATATATGTATATTAATTTGATATCAAGTGAAGAATTCGCACTTTATATTTTGCAGCTGTGTTATTTGAATTTAGGTTATTGATTTTTATAAGGGGGTAGCGCAGCCATTTGTGTATTTTTATTTCCCCTTGGGTGCTAACGAACCTTGTCCTGGCCCTGCTGTGAACATTTTATGTGTTTGTGCTATTAATATTATCCACCATCAGATCTGTTTTTTTTTTACTTTATATCGATTAAGAGAGTCAAATGTACTAAAAAATTGTAATTATTCAATAATCATTGTTTGATGAAGGTAGCAGACCTTTAAAGGAACTTGAGAGAACAGAAATAATCATCATATCCTGGCTAGTTTTTTCAGGTGCAGGTTCCAGACTTCTCATTTTGATTCTAACTTTGTTACCTAGAAAGCTACTGGCCTGAAACTAGTAGCTTTTCCAAAAAATCTAAAACACTCACCCTACTTGTTCCAGAGCAAGGATGAGAATAAGAGGTGTGGAACCTGCACCAGGAATGGCTGTTTTTATATCCCTATCCTCACTTTTAGACTCTAAGGCTGGACAACTAGTGATTAATCTTTATTACAATATATAACAATTTACTCTTGGCTCACTGGGTTTTATTCAGGCTCTTCAGAGCTTCTTCCCTTGTCAGTTTGTCCCAGTCTTCTGGAAGATTGGCTGGGTTGATGTTGTACAATTTGGCAAAAGAATTATTGAACTCCTTAAGAACAAACTTCCAGTAGTCTGAGCCATCGGCAGTTGTGTCGGGGTGGATAGCCCAGTCTGGGTAATATTTTCGGTATTCTTTGTAAGGGTGAAGTTTCCCTTCTGCATTCCTAAAAGTCTTATTAGAAATGACATTGGAAGAGCATATGGAATGGTCGAGAGCTTTTGTATTTTCATTGACGTGTTGGGCTAGCCCTCTTGGCCGATGGACAGATGCGATATGTTCTTTATGATCCCCTCCTCCAGCTTCACAGGGGGCTTTACAGAAAGGACACTGCTTGCCGCACCCCATCACCTTCCTGAACAATTCATCCTGAGGTTTCAGTGTCAACTGTGAAAATGTTGTTTCTATGTTTTGTGAAATTATATCTCGTTCAACCAGTTTTTCTACGTCAGATAGGTACAATTCAGTGTCATGAGCAAACTGCTTAATAGTACTCAAATTATTTTCAAAAATGACAACTTTCCTACTGTTCTGTGAAATGACAAGTTCTTTCTTCAAAATGTTACAAAACTCAGCTAAGAAGTCATATATAGTCTTGGCTTGAAGAGTTTTTTCATCATGAAGAGCTTGTTTTATTTTTACCAGAAGACTCTGCAAAATATTTGTTTGCAATACATGAATAGTATTTCGGCATTTATAATGCTCAGTAAGGTATTGTGAGATCCATCTCTTCATGAAATCTTCATAGCTGTTAATGTATTCTGCATATTTTTCAAGAGAGCCATCATTAAGCAATGTTTTGAGCACCTCTCGTTGTAAGATTTTCCGACTCTTGAATTCCTGAGGTCCGTTTTTCTGGAGAATGTCATCTACGATCTCTTTGCCAAGGCACCTGTTGATGTAATCCAGGATGGCTGGTTTTAAAGACACCATACAGAATTGTTTAGCCCTTCTTTGACATTCATTCCTTTTTTCAAACATGTTGATGAACGTGGAGAAGTATTGAGGTTTCATCTCCTCTAGGTAGCTTTGTGGGTCATTACGCCGGATAAACTCTTCATGCATTCTCCAAAACGTCGCAACTGCATTTCCTAAAACCCAAAGCTTAAGGTCCAGCTCAAAAAATTTGGTTGTCCGAAGATTTTCAGCATTATGTTGGTTCAGGTCATTATTTATCATTTTCAGCAGCTCCTGAGAATACATTTCACTAAAATCTGTCTTGGAATTTGCAGTTTCTATTGCTTTTTCTTTACATTTTCTCTGTACAGAGAAGGCAAGATCTTTTGCACAATCCATTTCTCCTTTGGAATCAACTTGGAGATAGTTTCTATTAAAAGAAAAGCCCTCTCCTTCATATTGATTAAGACTTTTAAGTTCCTTTAGTTTTAGAATAACACTACTGTCATCACACTGCATGTCTCGTTTCAGCTGCTGAATGATTTCCAGGTCGATGTTGCGTTTTTTTAACGTCGGTGGTGGTAAAGTGGATGTTGCTTTTCTCCATATCATCTCAAATTCTCCTTTTAACTGTTCTTCTGCATTTACTGAGTACTCATTCTTTCTTATTTTGTCCATGATATCTGACACGCTTTCTTCTATAATTGCAATATATCTCTCTTGTACAGCTTGGATCTGGCATTTCTCTTTTTGGATGTTGATTGTCAGATCACATTTGCCAAGAAGACCAATTTCAAGGTTTTTCCTGAGATACTTGATACTTTGGAAGAAATCACCTTTAAACATCTCCAAAAGATGGGCATTGTCACAATCATCCTTAAAGTACTTTTCCAGAGATCTAGCCATGACTCGCTCTTCTTCGTCCAATAAACAGTTCATCTCACTTTTTATCCTGTCCCACCTTTTAGATCCTAACTGATCAGATGACAGGTTAAAGATCAGAGTTTCTGTCTTAATCATCCAGTCATGGCTATTTTTCTGAAATCTCCATTCCCAGTCTGAGTACTGGATGCAAAGTTGGTTGTAGGCCTCAGTGACCAAGCGGTTTCTGAAACTGAAGACAAATTTTTCATGTTTCACTGCTTCCCACAAACTTCTCATCCACTCTGTGAACTGTCCGATATCTTGTGGCTTTCTCGACACAGATTTTAGATATGAACCTATAGACTTTTTTAGCTCCTGAACATTTTCACTGTAGCCATGGTTAACGGAAGCCATAGGTGGAATGCCATGCCACAATCCGGGAATATACCAGGAGTTTCTCTCAATGTCACAGTGTATGATGTCAGAGAAGGTGTTGACTCCACTTTTGTTCTCCATTCTTGCAGATACTTTGGTCATTTCATTCAGCTGTTCAAGAAATTTTTCTCTGGCTTGGCGATTTTTCACATGAGCGGACACGTCGCTCACGTTCTGATGCACAAAATGGCAGCTGGACTTTTTCCCTACTTCCTTCATCCGAAGAAAGGCATGGATTACAATCTGAAGTATGTCTTTCATCTCTTCTGTATTTTCCATAGCCATGTTAACTATGGTGATGTCGCTCAACCCAACTGCTACTGTCGCCAATTCATTGTCATGTTCATAACTGCCCTCAAGAGAGGCTAGTTCCATGGATTTTAATCCTTCAGTGTCAATAACCATAACATAGTCACAGCCCAGACTCTCCTGAAAGTTCTTTTTTGCATTGAGGAGAGTCATGAAGGCTCCTCGTGTGCATCGACCGCTAGATGTAGGTAAATGCAAGCCAAACATGGTGTTCAGAAGGGTGGACTTCCCTGTACTTTGCACTCCCAGGACAGTAATTACTCTAACTGTGCATTTTCTCTGTGTTATATTTTCCAGCTTACTCAGGACATCAGTTATCCATTGCATGGGTATGTTGGAGGCATCGCCATCTATCAACTCCAGTGGGAACCCATCCAGCAACAGATTAGCAGCAATTTTTGGAAGATTCGCCATTTTTCGTTCCCCTATAGAATGTTCTACTTCATAAAACTGCCCCAACTCACGTATAAAATGTTCAACACCAAGGGAGCCATCAGATAATTTCTGATCAATTTCCATAAAGGCATGGGCATTGGATGTCACATCTGTTAACAGCTCTCGGTATTCATCATTTAATTTTGCAAGCTGATGTCTTCCAAGTTTGTCTAGTTGTAATTTCAGCCACTTCAGGAATACTTTTCGTTCTGCTGGAGTAAACCTTTTCAGGGCATCTAGAAATGTCTTCACACCAGGCGCCAGCTTTTGGTTTCTTTGCTGCTTACGGAGCTGGAAATGGTCTTCCCGAAGCCGGGACTGATATTCTTCCACATCTTTGTCCTCCAGTTTTCTCATTCTACACAACTCCTTTTCAATCTTAGTCAGCTGTTTCCAAAGATCACCTTGTAGTTTCATTGTTTCCTTTTTATAATCCAGGACATTCTTTATCTGACTGGTGATTGTCATTGCGGCTTTCTTTGCTTCCTCACATTCCCTGAAATTCTCATCAATATTGAAATGTAACTCAGAAGCTCTATGAGCGATTTGCTTTATGGTAGTGGTTTCCTTGGTATTTGCTATCAGTGCTTTTATCTTTGACTGTAAAGCCTTGACTACTTGTGTGTCATTGATGTTTCTGTTTTTAACAATAAATTTCTCTTTCTTTAGGTTATGTGTTGTTGATAAATTTTTAAGGAATTCAAGAATATCATTGTTTTCAGTTCCTAAATTCGCAATAAAGAAAAAGTGTGAGTTTTGGCTTACCAGTTTTGATAATAGGTCATATTGCCTACTATTAATACTCTCAATAAACACAAACACAGCTGATGATACCCCTGATAATAAGTCAAACTGTTTCAAGTGACACTCAAGATCCCCTCTCAGGTTAAGGAAGCCTACAGGATCTGCAAAAATATCTGAGGGTCCACGTCCTGCTGGAAAATAGCAAGACATTTCCACCAACCCGTCTGAGCATAGGCGTTTGGCATTTCCACCAGGCATGTCCCTATGGACAAAATAATTTTGAATGAACTGAGGAGGGCTTAAAGCTTGATTTAGAAGCTTTGATTTTGATAAGCTGCAGTTCCCCAGTCTAATAAAAGAGAAAATGGGCATTTGAACATTAACTAAGTTGTTTTCTTGAAACCCTGTACTGTTCACTGATGACTGTGGTTTCCATTTCTTCACAATGTCTCTCATTGCCCACAACATGAAGGTATATGATGGTCCGTCATCAGGGAGCAGCAGAGGGAGGGCAAACTGGCACATGGACATTTTGGAGACAATCTCTTGTTGTAAGAAGGTATCTGAGTTATGAAGAAGATTGCATATGAAATCCAGAGGGTTCCAGGCGTCAGAATCCATGGAATCATCAGAGTCCTCTTTGTTAAAATCAAAGTATGCATCCATGTCTCTGTCCAGAGAACAAATGTTTCTTGCGGTGACATCTAAAGCCATGAGCTTCTCGAGAAACAACTTCTGTATTGAGTCTTGAAACAAAAGAATACAAATCTGATGTAAATAAAGATAGTTAAAGTGATTGTAAAATCTTTTTTTTGTTAAAAATAACATACATGTCATGCTTACCTGCTCTGTGCAGTTGGTTTTGCACAGAGCAGCCCAAATCCTTCTCTTCTCAGGTCCCTCTTCGGTGCTCCTGGCCCTTCCCTCCTGTTGAGTGCCCCCACAGTAAGCAGCTTGCTATGGGGGCACCTGAGCTGAGTCACAGCTCCCTGTGTCCAATCAGACATGGAGCCGCAACCTGGCCCCGCCCCTCTCTCTCCTCAATGGCTCATTGAATTTGATTGACAGCAGCATGAGCCAATGGTGCCGTGTTGCCGTCTCAGCCGATGAGGAGGGAGAGTTTCGGGCACACTACTGCAACATCGCTGGATAGAGATGGGGCTCAGGTAAGTATTAGGGGGCTGCTGCATATAGAAAGCTTTTTATCTTAATGCATAGAATGCATTAAGACAAAAAATCCTTCTGACTTTACAACCCCTTTAAGAATAGAGGATGCATGCATACTTGCAAAACCATATGTCTTGTGGCTTGTCTAATAGCTTTGCCAGGTGTTCTGCAGGCTTTACCTAGAATTCTTTTTTAACTTTTGGCTGCACCTCTACTGGTTGCACAGCTCAGAGGTCATGGGATTACTATACCTCTCCTATATTTGCATAAGGGTGACAGAGCCAAGAGTCCAGTTCTGTGTTTCCCCTTCACATTTCATTGACAGCTGCGCTCAATAAAATAATAAGTGGCTGATAAAAGAGCAGTAAAGTGGGCAGAATGGGGTCCACCCAGGTAAAAAAAAATAATTATCGCAGAGAGGTTTATTTAGATGGTAACACCACCTTCATCACCGTCCACTAATACTGAGGAGAAGAAATGGAATAGACAGCATGTGGATAATATAAAATATGGATAAAGCAGAAAAACACAGATTTTCATGAATGCACTGTTTTTAACTCTTCTAGAGCAGTGGTTCTCAACATCATTGAGACCAGGGCTCAGTAATTTCTTCCAAACCCCAACAGTAAAAAATAAAGACCATACTCAAGCGATAAAAGTATGGGAATGCAAAACATGTATTGACTCTGGGTGTTGCTGGGCGCCAATGTGGTGGGGGATGGGGGTTATAGAGTGGGTTGGGAGACTCAGCAGCACACTTGGTGGCCCAGCAGTGATGCAGTTTCTGAAGGGAGCTCGGGGCACTGGGAGGTTGGGGTGGGGGCGCAGTGGAAATTGGCTGGGGGGTGGGGGGAACACTATGGAGGGCTCTGCAGCAGGCACTGTGGGAGGTTGACAGGCACTGTCTGGGCTAAGGGCTCTCAGGGAGCCCTGGGGCACTGTAGGTCATTATGAAAGTTTGGGTGGCACCATGGGAGCTGGAAGGCACTGTAGGAGGTTAGGTTATCTACAGCTGACTGGAGGGCCAGGAGAAGAGAGGTAGGTAGGTTGAGAACTACCGATCTAGAGTATTTGAATGAATAAACCAAGATTCCTTTGTTCTGCTCTAAAGCTGAACATCTAGAAAACTCAAAGTACATCCTTGAAGTGGAGCTGCACCACTGGCTGCTGACTGGTTAGTCCAGTTTGAATATCTGTCCCTGAAGATATTCTGGGGAGGATCATGTGACCAGTATATTACAACCGGTCATGTGACCAATTGCTCACATCCCGCTATCACAACAGTTTTTTTTTTAAACTCTTCTTTAATGTAATATTACCTGTTATAGATAAAAAGCAGGTAGTTTAATGGAATAGTAGTTAGCACTTCAGCTTGGCAATGCTAGGGTCATTGGTTTAAATCATGACGCTACCTACCTGGAGTGTGCGTGTGCTTGCGTGGCTTTTCTTCAGGTACTTCGGTTTCCTCCAACTCTGCAAATACATGATGGTAAGTTAATTATTTTCTGTCTAAATTGGCTCTAGTATGGGTGTGAGTTAGAAAACTCCTTGAGGATAGGGAATGATGTGAATGTATAGTATATGTGAAGCTTTGCATCAATTGATGAGGATACATAAATATATTGTTTTGGTACTCCTGTGTAATGCAGTGGCGGTTGGTGCTCAATTTTTTTTGGGGGGCGGCAAACAAACCTGACCCCCTCATATGCTTCTGCATCTGGATTAGGGCTTCTGGAGGAGGCTGTTGCTGCCACTCCACCTGCTGCTCCTCATCTCGCTGCGCATGGCCCACAGCTTGTGGAAGGAACTGCCAAGGCTGTTGCTTCTCCTCCCAGCCGAACAGGAAGCGGGTCCTGAGACCTGAGACCCAATTGGTCAGGAGTCCTAAGACTCCCTGGCCAATTGGGTCTTAGGACCCGCTTCTTGATTGGCTGGGAGGAGAAGTAGGAAGACATTATTCAATACTAATTTGCTAATTTCACACAAGTGGGTGGGCTCCGAGTCCACCCTTTTTGAAGCCGATTAGAGCCTCAGGCTCTAATCATGTGCTTCAAAAAAAGAAAAAAAACACACATTGAAATCCATGTGTCCGGCGCCCTGCATATAGATTAGGGGTGGCGGCGCTCCTGTGCCCTGCATGAGAGGTGCCGCTGGTGTAATGATAGACTTTACAGGGATTGTATGTGAGAAAGAGAGAATACTCTAGTCTTTAGGTGCATACTGCATGATATTTTCATCATAGATTTTTCTAGACTAAGGGGTCTATTATATAAAAAAACACACAACTGTCATGAATAATCATCATCATTTGTGTGATATTATTTTCTATGATGCTCAGCCCAATCTAGTGGCCATAATGTGGTATTTTGCTGATTGGAGTTTTTCAGGGAAATACCACATTATGGTCACAAGATGGAGCTGACGACCATAGGAAGTAAACATATTAGACATATTACGGGGATTAATAGAACTTTTAATATCAGTAACATGGAGCATAAAACTCCAGAGTTTTTTTACTTAGAGTGATCGGTATATTCTGGCTAATATTATTATTACAATATTATCATTTTTATTAATATTATGTGCAATATTTCGATTTTTACCTATACATGGGTCGATGTCCATTCCTTCATCTGATTGGCATGTAGTATGGTAATTTTCTGCTTCGGTAGTGCTTGCTAAATCTTCATAGTCACCTTACAAGTGAAATCAGAATACCAGTCCATTTTTATGTTATCTTAAAGTTTACATTTTCATTCCTTTACATCACAGAACAATGGTACCCTAACATTTAAAAAGATATCGCAGAGAAAGTGTGATGGTATGACACAGCCTCTTTGTGATTTGTAAGTTAAGATCTTCACACATTAGATGCACTAGGCATCATTGCTTTCTAAACACCCCCCCCCCCCCACACCAACACCACCACTGCAATGGTGGTAAAATGAAAAAAAAAAAAAGTATTACATTTTTCACACTGCCACCTGGCAACCATTCTCATCTGTGCTCTAAAACTTCCTGGGATAGGCAGGTCACATAGTCCAGAATTCTTCAAGTTCCATACAGTTATGATTAAGCAAATTTTTTTGTGAAACGCGTTAACCATACTGTTGTCTCCTTGTATTGTGGGCCCGTGACGTCCTTTTTTGTGGATTTTAATCAATAAAGCAATTTTTTTCTGAAAGTTTGGTGTGGTCAACCTTCCTTCGATATCTACGACCCAGCTGACTGGACCAGGAAGAGTTGGTTCTCAATGATGCCAGCAACAAAGATGGCGGCATGGGACCCAGTCTGTAACAGTGGTGTGTTGTATCACAGCAGAACAATTCTGGATTTGATGGCCAGGCGAGTATGTGAATTGCACATAACACTAATGAAAGTGTAAGTTGTCTTTAACCCCGTGAAACCAGAGCCTCCCAGCCCTTTAAAGGTGGTTTATGGTCATGTGACTGCCTTGATTGGCTATCACGGCTGTCACATGAAAGCTCCTGAAGCCGGTAATTGTGCCGGGAGCATGCCAGGCGTGGCTATATTTTCACTAATGCACGCAAATATGTGGCACTTGGCACCAAGGCCCACCCGCCGAGAGGCCGCATATGTGCTTTCGTCTGGTGCCAAGGGGTTAAACTGAATAAAGTGTGTTTTCTTATTGTTTTGTATTTATTCTTTATGTTCAGGAAAAAAAAAGGTAAATTCCTAAGTTTCTTCTTAGCCTGGTGGATATGAAACGTTGCACTCTTTTTCAGGCTGTGGGTGGTGAATGGGTGACTGCTATTTAGGAATT
This sequence comes from Glandirana rugosa, assembly GCA_018402905.1. Lineage (NCBI taxonomy): Eukaryota > Metazoa > Chordata > Amphibia > Anura > Ranidae > Glandirana > Glandirana rugosa. The sequence goes on along the minus strand of BLSH010142156.1, from coordinate 77,902 downwards.
TCACATGACTATATAGATTTGAATAGTAGGATCATAAATTACATGTGCAGATGAATGAATCAACTGAATGACCTAGATGAGGAAGCCGCATTCTTCAACTCTTCTAGTAGAGATGGGAACCTCTAGATCTTTAGCCTGGTGAAGTAGTCAGAAAGTACATAGAAAGTACAGAGCTAGTGCTGGGCTTTCTCGTTAGACCGTTGGGATTCTCAATAAAACCTCTGCAGCTTGAATAGTAGGATCTCAAAATTACATGAACAGATGAATGAATCAACTGAATGACCCAGACGAGGAAGGTGCATTCTTTTCCTCTTCTAGTAGAGATGGGAACCTCTAGATCTTTAGTCTGGAGAGGTAGTCAGAAAGTGCAGAGCTAGTGCTGGGCTTTGTCATTAGACAGTTGAGATTCCCGATAAAACCTCTGCACATTGCTATACCCACCAAAGTTTTACCACTTTATCATTGACCATTTACTGCCCAGCTTGGACTGCACAGACAGAAGCTTAGAAGCAACTTGTATTGAATGTTTATTAATAAAATAAGTTTTTTTACAAAAATTATAAGAGTGTCTCAAATTAGCCTGGTGCTGCCCTCATAAATTTAATGTTCGGTGGTAAAGAGGTTGGGTTTTTAATGCCCAAATGCCACACATGTGTCCACGAATGACTGAGGTTTCTGTGCTGAGAGCGTGCACACTGTGCACTTCCAGTACAGTGACCAAGCTGTCATAGACATCTCCTAGTCTCTAGTAATTATTGGGAGCTGGTGGGACTGGCTCCTGATCATGTGATCACTGTGACACCCAATTACAGTTTGTCACATGATCAGGCACACTTTTCTGTTCCCCTGTTAAGGACCATTCTTCCCACTGACCACCAATGTAAGGAGCATTCTTACCACTGATCACCAATTTAAGGAGCATTCTTCCCACTGATCACCAATGTAAGGAGTATTCTTCCCACTGACCACCAATGTAAGGAGTATTCTTCCCACGGACCACCATATTCTTCCCACGGACCACCAATGTAAGGAGCATTCTTCCCACTGATCACCAATGTAAGGAGTATTCTTCCCACGGACCACCAATGTAAGGATCATTCTTCCCAATGATCACCAATGTAAGGAGCATTCTTCCCCCGATCAGCAATGTAAGGAGCATTCCTCTCACTGACCATCAATGTAAGGGGCATTCTTCCCACTGACCACCAATTTAAGGAGCATTCTTCCTCCAGACCACCAATTTAAGGAGCATTCTTCCCCCTGACCAACAATGTAAGGAGCATTCCTCTCACTGACCATCAATGTAAGGAGCACTCTTCCTACTGATCACCAATGTAAGGAGCATTCTTACCACTGATCACCAATGTAAGGAGCATTCCTCCCACTGATCACCAATGTAAGGAGCATTCTTCCCCCTGATCACCAATGTAAGGAGCATTCCTTCCACTGAACACCAATGTAAGGAACATTCTTCCCACTGATCACCAATGTAAGGAGCATTCTTCCCCCGATCACCAATGTAAGGAGCATTCTTCCCACTGACCACCAATTTAAGGAGGATTCTTCCTCCAGACCACCAATGTAAGGAGCATTCTTCCCCCTGACCAACAATGTAAGGAGCATTCCTCTCACTGACCATCAATGTAAGGGGCATTCTTCCCACTGACCACCAATTTAAGGAGCATTCTTCCCCCTGACCAACAATGTAAGGAGCATTCCTCTCACTGATCACCAATGTAAGGAGCATTCTTCCCACTGATCACCAATGTAAGGAACATTCTTCCCCCTGACCACCAATGTAAGGATCATTCCTTCCACTGAACACCAATGTAAGGAACATTCTTCCCACTGACTACAAATTTAAGGAGTATTCTTCTCAATGACCACCAATGTAAGGAAGACATTCTTTCCTCTGGCCACCAATGTAAGGGTTATTCTTCCTACAGGTCACAAATGTAAGGAACATTCTTCCCACTGACCACCAATGTAAGGAGCATTCCTTCCACTGACCACCAATGTAAGGAACATTCTTCCCACTGACTACAAATTTAAGGAGCATTCCTCTCAATGACCACCAATGTAAGGAAGACATTCTTTCCTCTGGCCACCAATGTAAGGGTTATTCTTCCTACTGGTCACCAATGTAAGGGCCATCTTTCCACTGGCTGTCAATGTAAGGATAATTTTCCTTTTGACCCCCAATGATTTTATTTTATCAGGGGTTCCCTGAGACCTAAAGTTTTTTCAAGGATTCCCCTGGGCTAAAAAAAAAGTTGAGGAAGGCTGGTAAAAAGGGATCCACCTCATCTTAGTGTGGTGGCCACTGGAACTTGGGTCATTAACAAATTATTTGGCCCATATACATAAACAAAGTTTTTAGCAAGAGACTGGAACACAGGTATAAAAGCAGACTGTTCCTTGGAATATTAATACAAGAATGTATCTGTTTATCCCCAGAGACCGTGGAAGCACTTTGGGAGCTTGGGAGAACTTTCAGTAGACTCAATGCTTGAGAGGAGACAGCATCTCACTCGAGTTCAAATAGAATTTTAGGTAATGGAAAAAGCCAGAAGGATCCATGGGCACGAGAATCGTAGGAGGCACCAACACTGCAGCACGGAAGGTAAGTGAACATACTTTTTGAAGAATGCCCCCTCACTGAATTTTCTGACAGTATTCCCTATGCCCTGTGAGTAGCCACTGCTATGTCACACATTTTACAGAGCCTGCCTGTATGAACTATATAGGTAATGAGGGGAAGAGATTCAGGAGGTGAAGTTAGTACAGGAGACACTGCTTTCAGACAGCAAAGTACCATGGGATATGTAGTCCTTAAAAAGTAAAGTGATTGTAAAGGTTTGCTTTTTTTTTAAATAACAAATATGCCTATACTTACCTGCTCTGTACCAGGGTTTGGCACAGAGTGGCCCCGATCCCCCTGTTCTGGGGTCCCCCGGCAGCACTCCTGTCTCCTCCTCTTTGGCAAGTGCCCCCATGGAGATCCGCTCTTCCTGGGAGCACCTGTGTGGGCGCGCTCCCGAGTCCTGCTGCTGTGTCCATTGACACAGACAGCAGGACTTGCCCCCCCCCCGTGTCACTGAATTTGATTGACAGCAGCCGGAGCCAATGGATCCTGCTGCCATCAATCTGTCCAATGAGGACCTAATGCAGCAGCTGAAGCTGCTGTGCTTGTCCTTGACGCTGGAGCGAATGGGCTCAGGTAAGTAAAAGGGGGCTTTAGGGGGCTGCTGCATCACAGAAGGGTTTTCACCTTAATGCATAGAGTGCATTAAAGTGCTACTAAACCCAGCAATATGAAATGGTGCCCAAAGCTTATAAATCTTCTTTTTACATTCAAATACTGCCATTATATACCTTTTTGGCTGATCTGCATACCACGGTCACGTGATGAACTGCACGGTCTGCCCAGTGCTGAATGTTCAGGTAGGAGGAGATTTCCACTACAGCCTGTGTGTTCTATGGGAGGTGGACCATCCATGAACTTAAGATGGGACATCCCACCCACTGTGTTCTTTTTTAGTTACCGTGCATGAAGGAGGAGGGAGGGACTGGACTGTCATTTAGGATCTACACCCACATGTGTGATGTCAATATCATGTGACCTGAAAAGCTCAGTTCAAACAGGAAATGTTCTCTCCAGCAATAGAGACCAAACTGAGCATGTGCAGCTTTACTACCCTCACTGTGTCTTATCTGGCCTTGCCAAGAGAAACCCTGCAGGAGGGAAGGATCTGTCCATACAGGATTAAAGAGCCTTTTTACACAATGCAGAGGATTAACCCCTTAAGTTCCACAGTGAGTAAAACCAGCATGCTGTTCTGCATAAGCAGACTGATTTTTCACTCTTGTGAAAGAGATGGCCAGCAGACAGGCAGAAATCACCACATGAAAGGATATTTTTTAAGTAAGCTTATTGTCACAGATCAGCTGCAGAGCTGATTTGTGTCTTACTGGTTGCATATGTTCTTTTACCTTTTGCTGCTGTAGGTCTGCTGGCACCTGTGGTTCCACAAGCTTGTGCTCTGCTCTTGCTGCACTGACTTGGGTGTCGCCGGTGTTCTGTCAATATAGCCAATTAATCAAAATCACTTCCGGTTACTGTAAACTGTACATAATTTGAGATTGATGACTTACTGTTTTGACACAACACCGGGAACCATAAACACTCCGGTACACGGTATTATGAGCGAATATTCTTAGTCTGCTCCAATACTAACCAACAAAATGGCCCCTCCGCGGCGGAGGCGTTTTTCTCGTTACCCGCTGTTGTGTTAAAACAGCAAAGTCTTCATGTACCGGAGTGTTTATGGTTCCCGGTGTTGCGTCAAAACAGCAAGTCGTCAAAATCTCCAATTACGTACGGTTTACAGTAACCGAAAGTGACGTATTTGGGAGATTCTGATAAATTGGCTATATTGACACAACACTGGCTTCACCTGATGCTTAAAGTGGATGGAAACCTGAACAAAAAAAATTTTTACTAACATTTCTACCTTGCACAAGAGAGGATATCATGCCATCTGTGCCCAGTCTTGCCATGAAGGGTTAATCCAACTCTGAGTAATTCTGTTATCTTTTTTCATTAAGAGAGAGACCGACTATGGGAGAAATAGGAGACGTTTCATCCCCACGCTGTGTGAGTGACAGGTCATTTCCTTATCTCCTGCACAGAGCAGAGAAAGCTTCACACTCCCCCTTCCTTTCTTCTCCAGCTCTCCCAGGATTGGCTGCTCCACACCTCAGCATGATTGGGCATGCTGAAATCATGTGGTTTTGACTGGATGTTTCTCAAAACCCAGGAATAGGAGAGTAAGAGTGTATTGGTGGGCGGAGAGACTTGTGACATCACAACTCCACCCACCGAGCTCCAGCAAAGAGAGCCACCCATTGATTCTAGTGTTTTGCAAGGCTGCTACTGCTGAAGGGGGTGACATTTGCAAGGCAGGGATAGATGCAGGAGGCTTGCATGTATATATACATGAATACTGTGCCATTAGTTTATACTGGGTGAGTGGTGGGTTTACATCCACTTTAACATACCTTCCTTCCCGCTACTTCCTGTCCAGCCTCCCATGTGTCTATTTAAATTCCACTCAGACCAGGTTCTGGTTGCTTGAGCAACACTTGTTCCTGAGCACCTTCTGTGCAATCACTCCTAACCTGACTTCTCGTGGGCTGATCTCTTGTGTGCCGACTCGGCTAGTTCTCCTGCTTACATTTGTCTGCTGCCCACCCTGACCTTGGCTCGTTATCCGGCTTTTATTTTGCTTCATTCATCCATCCATCCACCCATGCCTGCACTGTCCATGGGGGTCGTGACCTGGGGACAGCACGCAGCTAAGTTCAAATTCCCGTGAGGGGGTCCCTGGCAGAATACCAGCTGGCCCCTAGACTCCACGCCCTGGGGGATCCCGTGTCACCTGCTCGCCTGTGGGCTCACACCAGTAGCACTGTGGCACTTATAGTGGATTGTTAAATATAATGATTGACTGTATTATTATAATGCTGATGCTATAAAATTAACCACTTGCCAACCAGCCGCTGGCATTATACTGCAGCAAGGTAGCTCGTTCCCGCGAATCACCGTAGGAGTACGTCGGCCCGTGCCCCCGCTTTTGTGGGCACGCTCCCATTGGCCAGTGGGGGGAGCTAAATCAGCGGGTCCAGCGGAATCAAGGTCTGCCGGCCACCCGCGATCATTCCTCGCAGTGACAGAATGGGGATCTGCCTGTGTAAACATTCTGCTATACAGGAAGATGGATCTGCGTGTTTCCCCAGTCAGCCCACCCCCCATACAGTTAGAAACACCTCCCAGGGAACACATTTAACCCCTTTGATTGCCCCCTGATTTTAACCCCTTCCCTGCCAGTGTCATTAGTACAATAACAGTGCATATTTCTAGCACTTATTACTGTAATAATGTCACTGGTTCCCAAAAAAGTATCCCAAATATTAGTTAGGTGTCCGATCTGTCCGCCGCAATGTCACAGTCCCACTAAAAATTGCTGATCGCCGCCATTACTAGTTAATAAGTATATTAATAAATAATCAATAATAATAGTTAATAATAATAAAAATGCCATAAATCTATCCCCTATTTTGTAGACGCGATAACTTTTGCGCAAACCAATCAATATACGCTTATTGCGATTATTTTTACCAAATATGTAGAAGAATACATATTGGTCTAAACTGAGGAATACATTTGTTTTTTACATTTTTTTTTGGAAAGGTTTTATAGCAGAAAGTAATTTTTTTTTTCAAAATTGACGTGATTTTTTTGTTTATAGCGCAAAAAATAGAAAACGCAGAGGTAATCAAATACCTTTAAAGGAAAGCTTTATTTGTAGGAAAAAAAGGACGTCAATTTTGTTTGGGTACATCTCACGAATTGTCAGTTAAAGTGACACAGTGCCGTATTGCAAAAAAAATTGCCTGGCAAATCCTTCCCGGGCTGAAGTGGTTAAAGTGTATTCTGTGACTATAGAACATCTTTAAGATGTTGATGAAAATTTAGATCCAATAGATCAGTGGTTCTCAACCCCAGCCCTCAAGTACCCCCAACAGGCCACGTTTTGGGAATTTCTCTTAGATAAATTAGCTTTCCAACATACCAAGCCATTGACTCTGATTTAAAGCACCTGTGAAAGATAAAGGAAAACCTGAAAACATGGCCTGTTGGGGGTACTTGAGGACAGGGTTGAGAACCACTGCAATAGATCTTAAGCAGAATGAAGATTATTAGAAGGGCTGTTGTGGCAGATGAATGCATTTAGCAGGTCATCCTTTTTGATTGTTTTTAACTATCAGAGTCAGGGTCACTTTAACCACCTCCCGACCGCGCCCTAGCCGAATGACAGCTACAGCGTGGCCCTAAAATGCCAGGAGGCCGTCAATAGACGTCCTCCCATTTGGCTCGCGCTGGGCGCGCTCCCCCAGTCGGCGCAGGTGAGCGTGCCCGCGGTCCAGCGGACCTGGTGTCCACCGGAGACCCGCAATCTTCTTACAGCGAGAAGGAATGGGGAACTGCCGAAGTAAACACGGCGGTTCCCCGTTCTGTTAGGGGGGCATGCCGCATCTACTGATCCCCGTACTCGGGATCAGTTAGATCTGTCATGCCCCTGCCAACCCCACCCCTCCACAGTTAGAACACACCCAGGGAACACTTTTAACCCCTTGATCACCCCCTGCAGGTTAACCCCTTCACTGCCAATGACCTTTATACAGTAAGCAGTGGATATTTAAATTTCTGATCGCTGTATAAATGTCATTGGTCCCAAAAAAGTGTCAAAAACGTCTGACATGTCCGCCGCAATATCGCAGTCCTGATAAAAATCGCAGATCGCCGCCATTACCAGTAAAAAAAAAAAATAAAATAATAAAAACGCCATAAATCAATTCCCATAGTTTGTAGGCGCTATAACTTTTGCTCAACCCAATCAATAAACGCCGATTGCGATTTTTTTTACCAAAAATATGGGGAAGAATATAAATTGGCCTAAACTGATGAATAAATTTGTTTTTTTATTTTTTATTTTTGGATATTTATTATAGCAAAAAGTTAAAAATATTGTTCTTTTTTCAAAATTGTCACTCTTTTTTTGTTTATTGCGGCGATCAGAAATGAAAAGAAAAAAATTTTTTTTATATAATTTATTTTTTTGGATTTGTATTTTAGCAAAAAGTAAGAAATATTGTTTGTTTGTTTTTTTTGAAAAATTGTCGCTCTTTTTTTGTTTATAGCGGCGATCAGAAATGACGCAGAGGGGATCAAATACCACCAAAAGAAAGCTCTATTTATGAGAAAAAAAGGACGCCAATTTTGTTTGGGTACAACGTCGCACGACCGCGCAATTGTCATTCAAAGTGCGACATCGCTGAAAACTGAAAATTGGTCCGGGCAGGAGGGGGGTTTAAATGCCCAGTAAGGAAGTGGTTAAGGGATCTTATGAAAGGTTACCTAGTTGTGAGGTCTTGTCTCGGTCTTCTCTGGAGTCTTTAAAATCCCCTGTAGTGTCGATTTGTTGGGGATATTTGTCCACTGTGGAATCACCGGACAAATCCCTTGCCAATTCAACCTCATTCTGCTTTTTCCATCTTATTTCATCTGCAACAAAAAGAGATTTATATCTGGATGTAGCCAAATGGTGGTCCAGAGAGGAGAATATGAGTCTGGAGGAATCTTTGTCTCACCATCACTTGAGCTTCTGACTCCCGATTGTATTGAGGTCATCCCGGCATCCAGTTCATTGACATAGCTTATGGAATCCCGTTTAGGTACATTGGTTCTGACCTTCTTTCCTGGAGGTTGACCTTCATAATCTAATTTATGGTAAAAGTAAAAAATAGAAAAACTGAAAAGGTAAAAGTACCAGTCATTCCGTACCATGCTTTATGTATACGTGTCTTTGCCTTTAATAAAGCTTTTTTGGAAAAAAAAAAAAAAAGAGTACGAGAGGGTCTTGGCATAGAGTGGGGGGAAGAGGGGTGTTTCCCCCCCCCCATACGTTTTGTTACTTCATTACTTTGACAGCTAACAGCCCATAGTGTACAGCTGCGGTCTTGCAAATCCAGCTGTGAGTGACAGCTCCAAAGTCCCATTAAAGCGGAGTTCCACCCAGAAATGTTTTTTTGGGCATCCACTCTTTAATACTAAATAGATGTAACCTTTTGTTTCCTTACTTTCAAACCGCCTAGTAATTCCATGTATTTTTTACTCACAATTTTGTTTCCCTCACTGCTGGACTTTTCCATTTTAGGAGAGGGCACCTGAAGCCCATCTGTAGTCTCCTGGCATCTCTTCCTGAAAGAAGTGCATGGTGGGTAACCATCATGCACTCCTCGATCTCGGTCCACCTTAAATCACGTCATCTCCTGTCTGGAAATAACACGATTTTACAGTACAGGGAAGCCCACTGACTCCTGGGAAATGATGAGTCACATCTCCCAGGAGGCCAGGCAAAGCAGGAAGTGAGGAGAAGAGCCTAGGACCAAAAAGGGGCAGAATACAGGAACCACCTAGCAATAAACGACTTAGGGTGAGTATAACATTTTTTTTTCTTCAAAGGTAAGTCTATATAGGCAAAGGACTTGAATGATGTAAAAAAAAAAAAAATCTGGGTGGAACTCTGCTTTAAGGACTGGGAACCAATCAGAGTGGCCCCTGATCATGTGCTTATTATATCAGTATTCATAAAGTGATCACATGCAAGCTGAAGCCTTGACCCTGGAAATAATGTTTTTTGCCTACAGAGTTCACTGCAGTCTGTAGATACTGTAGATGCTGGAATTGTCTGATGCAATTATAGCAATAAAAACATTAGGAATAAATATAATTAATATACAATATATATATATATATACACACACACGCACACACACACTGACACTCACAGTGGAACCTCAGATTGCGAGTAACGAGCATTTCGCAATGCGAGCCGTTTTCTTTTTTTAAAATCCTGTCGCAAGACGAGCAGGATTCAATACTGTATGTGGCCAGAGGTGCGGGGGCGCTGGTGAGGCTTGGAGACGCTCAGAAACATTTGGAAATGTTCGGAATACTTGGGACACTCACAGTCACACACACACGCACACACACATATATATATATATAT
>BLSH010142156.1:56155-68257 GCA_018402905.1 Glandirana rugosa | reverse complement strand
ACCTATTAGACAACATCGATTCCGTCGTCTTCTCCGAAGATATAAGTTACCCCGTCTTCGTCCCGAGAAGACGTACCGAAAATTCACAGTCGTCATCTATAAATTGAGAAAAGTGGTGTTATCATTGGAGACAGATACATACACACATGATCTCAACTCGCTTGGGCTTGACATTTCAACCCCAGGCATGGCTTGAAAACCCAAAGGCACAGGGCTTGGGTTTGCAAACTCCTTTTTCAGGCCCAAGTCCAAGACCCAAGACCATAAAATAGTGCGTACAACTTATCGACGTCCCGTCGGTTAGTTACTCGCAAAGTGCCATTAGTAGGCATGGCTGTGATGGCTTCTAGGGAAAACCAGTGAAACGCTCATTGATTGGCTGCCCTGCAGCTATTCAACATGCGTGATAAAATACCAGAACCCAGAACCTGAACCCGGACTTTTTCCTCAAACGTTTGGGTTCGGGACACGGAAACCCAAAAGTTCGGTACGGACCCCAACTTTACAGTTCGGGTTCGCTCAACTCTAGTACACACATACATAGACAGAGGTTACTATTGTGGTGAAAAGAGTTAAATATCTACTGCTGACACTTAAAAGCCATGCAGAAGAGCCCTGCTTCTGCCCCATTGAATATAGAAGCCTCTTCTGCTGCCTTAGCTACAACAGATTATCCAGAGAAACATCCAACCTTTGGAGTACCTCTAGAGGTTACAGGTGGCAGTAAGCAGGGGTGAAATACAGCAGCAGGATGTAGAAATAAACCCTGGACCTGACCGAATTAGGATCCTGGCCAGAGTCTAAATATAAGAGTACCATTTAAACATAATGTGACTACACATACAAAACTGGTAGCTAAAAATGGTTACCACACATCAGGCCCAAGATGCAAAGTACAATATAAAATCTTAGGCACAAAAGACAGACTTGTGCTAAGGCTGTACATTTACCCTGAGACCGACCTCTATCACAGAGAATGTGTATGGCAAAGATAAACCCCACATAACCACTGAGGCTTGTATGGTCAACTCCCAAGTGAAGGCATTTTACACCAGGTGAGAGGTGACAAGTCCATCAAAAAGCTGTGGAGTTTTCACTTCCTCCTTCCCAGCTCTGCACTAGTGTGAATGGACGGCTCTGTAAGACAAGTGGAGATTAAACTTCTGCCGGCTGAATTGTTAGTAGACTTCAGGTTGAACCATGTGTAGAAAGACAAGCCAAAACACCTGTGAGGCAGCTACACCCAGGTAACAGACAAAATGCAACTCCACATGCAAACCCAGTAGCACAAAAATGGTTAGTACACATCACACCCAAGATGGAAAATAGAACATTAAACCTTAGGCCTAAAAGACAGACTTGTGCTAAGGCCGCAAATTTACCATGAGACCAACCTCTACACTGAGGCTTGTATAGTCAGATCCCAAGTGAGTGAGGACAAAGTATACCCAGTAAGCAGTCCTCCATCAAGAGCTTAGGAGTTTAAATGTCATCCTTCTCAGCTCTGCTCCAATCGGAGTGGAAAGCTCTGAGACAGGTGGAGCAAAAATGATTACTACTCAGAGTCTCAGACCCTTGTGAAGTAGTATATCATAAAACCTTAGGCTCAAAAGAGACTTGTGCTAAGGCTGTAAATTTACCATGAGACCGACCTCTCCACTGAGGCTTGTATAGTCAGATCCCATGTAAGTGAGGACAAAGTATACCCTGTAACCAGTCCTCCATCAAAAGCTTAGGAGTTTACACGCTATCCTTCCCAATTCTTTAGTGGGAATGGAAGGTTTCTGTGAGACAGGTGGAGATTAAATTTTTGTTAGCTGAATTTAACAGACTGCAGATTGTACCATGAGTAGGGAGGTAACCCAAATACCTGTGAGGCAGCCACACCCAGGTAACAGACAATTGAAATAATTAGGGCTAATTAATGTGCTCTATGAGCTTAGAAAGGATTGGAAAAACTTTCCTCTGTCAAATTCTAAACACATGCTAGTTTGCAAGCAAACTAGTATAACTAGCATGCAAAAACACTGACACTTTTCCCTAAATGTCAAGCTTTTCCTACTAGATAGCCCTAAAAAAAGGACATCCGCATCTTCTAAGGACAATAACCCCACATACTGTGTTCCCTTACTGCCAGGGAATTTAGCAACTATACTCACAGAAAGAATCATCATCCTTGCCCCTAAAGCAGAGGAAGATGTCCTTTTACTGGACCCAATTGTACATCAGCACACTGTGGATCCTCGTCCAACATTTTCTTTATTGAACAGATCACATCACAGAAAAGTGCAACGTTTCGGAGCCGCTCAGGGCCCCTTCGTCAGGCATTGATAAAGGCTTTTACTGGGTCCAGTTGAGAAGGAGTAGTGGTGCCAGTAACCCTCCCACCTGATCCACCTTCAGAGGATCCCCTACAGCCCACAGCACAGGAATAGGGGATCTTGGCACTAGTCAGATTCATTATCCTCCCTGGTAAATAGGGGTAGCCCAACAGTGCCCTGTCACATTAACCCCCAACTCAAGGGGCCCTAGGTGACAAACTACAGACTAGGTAAAAACCTAGGAGCAAACACAAGTCAAAGTAGGTAGGTAAAGAAACCTCCATATTACCAGTGTCCTGCTGATGCCAAGGGCGCCTGTATCCGCCTGAGCATTGAGCCCAAAATGCAGTATTCGCTCCTCCACCTGTAGCTTCCTGACAGCCTGTGCTTGAAGGAAACTCTATTTAAAAAGGCTCTTGGACTACCCCTTGGCTCTCTCCTGTGTTTGACATTCGGCTTGCTCCTGGATATCTCTCTGCTTGATTCCTGGTTTTGACCCTTGGCTTGCCTAACGGACTTGCTACCTACCTGATTCCTGCTGTTTGACCCCCTGCCTGGCTTACGGACCTGCCTTCTCCTTCTTGCCTGCAACTGATTGACAGCCAGCATTTGGGACTGTTCCTGCTCAGCATGTTGCTCACCCCAATCGGTCAAGCTGACCTCCTGCTTAAGCTGATGCCAGTCCTGCTCCAGAAGTGGGCCGCTGCCTAGTCTCCACCTGCTATCAGGGTCCTGCTGCTTCTTCAGGTCTGCAAGCCACCCAGCACGCTTCATTCATCTGCTCTGGTGACCCATGCTTCTTTATGCACTGTACCTTCTGTCTCAAACCCAGAGGTACGCTGCGTTTAACCGCAAGGGGAGCCTCTCTCGGTATCTCAGCCTCGGATCAAGTACGTGACATAGCCTTTCCCGCAGCCAAAAAAGAGGCTTGGAACCAGAGCCTCTGATGCCTGGAAATTACTTTTCCCCTACCAGGATCACTGCCCGTGCATTATCCGGTCACACAGGATCACAGACAGTCCACACCAATGTAGCTACTGCGCAAGACCCCACCTAAAAATGTTCTATAGTGCAGACAGTCCACACACCCAGATACTTGGACTGGGAACCCACACTGCCTGTGCTAGTTCCTGTCAAGGGGGTAAGCCACTTCCAGTCATGGCCTTCGCCAGGCACAGAAGGAGAAAGAGAACCAAGCTACCACCTTCCTCTGAGGAGTGGTCTTGGAGAGCCCTCTTGAAGAAAATCCTACTAGCCGCTCCCAGTGGAGCCAGGTAGGTAAAGATGTGGGTGGAACAAAAAGAAAGCCAGAGAACAGAGGCCTCCCTCACCCAGGTTCCAGGTGATGTCCGGTGTCTGTCTGGAGGAAACACAAAAACTGACCAGTTCAGCCGAGGGACTGCCTTTTTAAAGTGTATTGGTGATGTGTTTCCTGTTCCTGTTGGAGGGGGTGCCTATCTCTCATGGGCTGTCTTGGAAGACGACTGGGGAAAATAAGTAAATGTCTATACAAATAAAAGGGATTTTTTTTTCATAACTTTCAACATTTCACATATATCACTAACTATAAGCATTATCACGATCATATATGCTTTTTAACATGTTCATCCATGCTGCATATTTGCTACTGCGTTGGCTGCTATATGGCCATTGTCCTTAAAAAGCCTACCTTTCAAAACTTGGCACAGTGAGCCTTCCATCGCTCCCAGTTCTAGTTTGAGAGCAAGGCTGGGAGTTGGTCCACACCTCGCTTTCATTCCGAATTTGACAGTGTCTCCTGCGGGGCGGGATGTAATGCGTCTACACGCCGCTCGTGACATCACATGCCAAGGGGCGTGGGGAGGATAAAAAGGCTGGCTGACTGGCGACCATTTTGCAGGATCCACGCAGAGCAAACACACACAAAACATCTCCTGATCTGGTAAGCAGATTTATGCTTGAATCTGTGCAAACAAACACTCTGATGCATGTGTATACTATGAAATTTAGGGTGCTAATTAATCATCTCTATAGGGGGAAATGGAACTTAGATGTAGAGTTCACCATCTAAATGGTTTAGGAGTCTAATACAAATAAAATATATGTTTAAGCTATAGTTAAGCAATTAGTTGATGGTATTAAAATTAACCACCGAGTTGATGAAATAACCAATTTAGATTATTAATCCACAAAAATCTATACAAAAATGTTATTAACTCTATCCCCACTGTAGATTTGTGTACGATGTACAACCCCTTCTTATGTTGGGACATCTCAGGCATCTAAGGAATCCATCAAAGTGCTGCTTCCCAGTTAATTTATTGTAAACAAGCTCCCTTGTAAGTAAAAGGCATTGACTTTATTCTTATTATTAACCACTTCAGCCCCGGAAGGATGTACCCCCTTCCTGACCAGAGCACTTATTGCTATACGGCACTGCGTCGCTTTAACTGACAATTGCGCGGTTATGCGACGTTGTACCCAAACAAAACTGATGTCCTTTTTTCCCCACAAACAGAGCTTTCTTTTGGTGGTATTTGATCCCCTCTGTGGTTTTATTTTTTGCGCTATAAACAAAAAAAAGCGTCAATTTTGAAAAAAAAAACAATATTTTTCACTTTTTTTGCTATATTTAAAAAAAAATATGTAAAAAAGATGAATTTCTTCATCAGTTTAGGCCGATGTATATCTTCTACATGTTTTTGGTAAAAAAAAAAAAAAAAAAAAAAAATCGCAATAAACGTATATTGATTGGTTTGCGCAAAAGTTATCGCGTCTACAAACCGTGGGAATAGATTTATGGCGTTTTTATTAATTTTCTTTTTTTTTACTAGTAATGGTGGCGATCTGCGATTTTTAGCGGGACTGTGACATTGCAGCGGACATGTCGGACATTTTTTTTGGGTCCATTGACATTTATACAGCGATCAGAGCTATAAATAGCCACTGATTACTGTATAAATGTCACTGGCAGGGACACTAGGGGGCGATCTAGGCATTAAATGTGTTCCCTGCTAGATGTTTCTAACTGTATGGGGGATGGGATGACTCGAGGAGAGAGATCGTTGTTCCCAAACACAGGGAACAGACAATCACTTTCCTCTCCCCTGTTTGTTTGTCGATTCTACATGTCTGGATATGCTCTAAAGTGTTTAGGTTGATATACCCAAGTTTATTAATATATTTAACCTTTTTCTATACCAGTCCAGGCCAATTTTCCTGCCTGTGGCCACCTACTCAGTCACCTAGTTCATTTCTTTCTGGTTCTCTCTATCCATTGCAGGCACATAAAGTATTATGCAAGTTTTGAAAGGTAGGCTTTTTAAGGACAATGACCATATAGCAGCCAACGCAGTACCAAATATGCAGCATGGATAAACATGATATATGATCGTGATAATGCTTATAGTTACTCTGTGACATATGAAAAATTTTGAAATTTATGAAAAAATACCTTGTATTTGTATAGATATTTACTTATTTTTTTCTTTATAGATAATCCATCATACAGTTCACATTAATGCATAAACTCCTGAAGAAGCCAAAAAATTGTTTGGCAAAACACGTTGAGAATGATGCATCTACTGTAAATGTGAAATCTGTAAATTACAGCTGTTGAACCATTAAGTAATTTTATGACTGTTTTTATGAAAAATGATTTTACCCAGTGTGAAATAAATAATGTTTTAACTTTATGAGTTATTGTATTGATTTGCACCTTAAAAGTCCCTTTAAAAAATTCCCTTCTACTGTATATAAACAGAATGGGATGTGGTGCATATAATAAACTATTTTATCCACGACCAAACACTAGTACTTTTACATGATCTCCTTGTGCTTGGGTTTCCTCTCACATTCCTGGTAGGTGATCCCCAACCAGGACAATACCTTCTTAGAGTTTATATGATCTCCTTGTGATTGGGTTTTCTCTCACCTTCCTGGTAGGTGAATATCAAACATGACACTACTTTCATAGAGTTTGCATGTTCTCCTTGTTTTTGGGTTTCCTCCTACATTCCTGGTAGGCAGTGGTGGCCCATCCATTAGGGGTGCCTGGGCGCCCCCCCTATCTATGTGTCTGGCCCCCTTGCAGGACGCTGGATGCATGAATTCCTTTTTTGAAGCACCTGATTAGAGCCAGAGGCTCTAATAGGCTTTAAAATAGAGTGTTCTCGGGGCGCAGAGCATTGTGCTACGAGCCCACCCAGGTGTGTTACAATAGCGAATAATCATTCGCTATTAAAACACTGATCCTCCTCCCTGAAACCCATTTCTCAATTGGCCGAAAGGAGAAGCATCCCAATTGGCCACGAGGAGGAGGGAGGAAACGGAAGCCGCTGCCGTGATGCCAGAGGAGAGCAGGGGAAGGGGAAGCCGCTGCAGCCATGATGCCTGCAGAGAGCAGGGCAAGCCGCCGCCACGGTTATGCCCTCGGAGAACAGTGAAGCTTGGGAGAAGCACTGCCCGTCATAGATGGGCTAACCTCTTCCCTGGGTCAGCTGATAGCCTCCCACGGCTTTCAATATCATTTCTACGCTGACGATACCCAAATCTACCTCTCCACCCCCCAAGTCACTCCATCAGTCTCCTCACGTATCACGAACTTATTAACAGACTTATCTGCCTGGATATCACACCACTTCCTCAAACTCAACTTGTCCAAAGCTGAACTTTGAATAATATTTCCTCCCCCATGTGCCGTTTCCCCCGATTTCTCTGTCAAGAGCAATGGCACAACCATCCACCCATCCCCACATGTCAGGGTGCTTGGTGTTATCCTAGACTCTGAACTCTCCTTTTGGCCCCACATCCAATCACTTTCTAAGGCTTGCCGCCTCAATCTCCGCAACATGCGGTGTGGGTGCACTGTTGCCCCCCTGAAAAAAAGTAGCCACCAGCTACCACTGCTGGTAGATGAATCCCATGTTCTCCTTGTGTTTAGGTTTCCTCCCACATTCCTGGTAGGCAATCCCCGACAAGGACCCTACCTTCATAGAGTTTATATGATCTCCTTGTGTTTGAGTTTCCTCTCACGTTCCTGATGGGTGATCCCCAACCAGGATACTACCTTCATAGAGTTGACATGTTCTTATTGTTTTGGGTTTCCTCCCACATTCCTAGAAGGTGAATCCAAAACCAGGACACTACTTTCATAGACGTTATATGGTCTCCTTGTATTTGGGCTTCCTTCCACATTCCTGGTGAGTGATCCCCAACCAGGACGCTAAATAGATAGAGTCTGCCTGATCTCCCTGTGTTTAAGTTTCCTTCCACACTCCTGGTAGGTGAATCCAAAATCAGGACACTAACTTTTTAGAGTTTGCATGATCTCCTTGTGTTAGGTTTCCTCCCATGTTCCTGGTCGGTGATCCCCAACCAGGATACTACCTTCTTAGTTTGCCTGATCTCCCCCTGTGTTTGGGTTTTCTCCCACACTCCTAGTAGGTAATTTGGCTCTAGTACTGTACATACATTATATTACCAAAAGTATTGTGACACCTGCCTTTACACGCACATGAACTTTAATGACACCCCAGTCTTAGTCCATAGGGTTCAATATTAAGCTGGCCCACCTTTGCAGCTATAAAAGCTTCAACTCTTCTGGGAAGGCCGTCCACAAGGTTTAGGAGTGTCTATGGAAATGTTTGACCATTCTTCCATAAGCCCATTTGTGAGGTCAGGCACTGATGTTGAATGAGAAGGGCCTGGCTGGCAGTCTCCGCTTGAATTTATCCCAAAGGTGTTCTATCGAGTTGAGGTCAGGACCAGTCAAGTTCCTCCACCCCAAACTCGTCTTTATGGACCTTGCTTTGTGCACTGGTCCAAATCATTTGGTGGAGGGGAGATTATAGTGTGGGGTTGTTTTCGGGAGATTGGGCCCTTAGTTTAAGTGAAGGGAACTCTTAAGGCATCAGCATACCAAGACACCTTCCTGTTCCAACATGACAGCGCACCAAACAAGGTCCATAAAAACATGGATGAGCGAGTTTGGGGTGGAGGAACTTGACTGGTCCAGACTTCAACCCAATAGAACACCTTTGGGATGAAATAGAGTGGACACTGCGAGCCAGGCCTTCTCCTCCAACATCAGTGCCTGACCTCACAAATGCGCTTCTGGAAGGATGGTCAAATATTCCCATAGACACTCCTAAACCTTGTGGACAGCCTTCCCAGAAGAGTTGAATATTAAACCCTATGGACTAAGACTGGGACGCCATTAAAGGCAGGCGTGTGTGTAAAGGCAGGTGTCCCAATACTTTTGGTAATATAGTGTATGTATGTGTAAGGGACCTTAGGTTGTAAGTTCCTCGAGGGCAGGGACTGATGTGAATGTACATTATGATAAGTGCTGTATAAATTATTGCCACTATATAAATACATATAATATTAAAGGCATCTATCTTATCTTAGTGTGGTGCCCTCAGAAACTGGAGTCAGTTGGCTCCTGCTGCTGTCAATCAAAGTTAGTTAGCCAATCAGGAGAGAGAAGGGGTGGGGCCGAACCGTAGCTCTGTGTCTGAATGGACACACGGTGCTGCTGCTCGGGAGCCCCAATAGCAAGCGAAAAGGGGCCCAAGAAGAGGAGGATCCGGGCCACTCTGCAAATCCTCTGCACAGAGGAAGTAAGTATAACATAAATAAACAGATTTTATAATCACTTTTAGTTATCTTTTCAGCAGGAGAAAATCCTTTAATATTTTGGAACACAGATATAAAAGCAGACTTTCCCTTGGAGTCTTAGTACAAGAATGTATCAGTTTCGGGGGATCAAAGGAACAACTTTTAATTAATCTTATTGCACATAAGTAACTTAGCACGTGCTACCTTTGTGCATTATTATGTTCCTGCTTTAATTATTTTATATCTCTGAAAAAATGCAGATTGTTAATTATTTTTATTGGTTTGTTGGAGGGGGTTTACTGCCTTACCTTCAGGTGTGTTAAGTCATTCTGCAGATGAAACCGATGAAATTTGCAGGTCATACTTTTTTTTTAACCAAGCATCAATCAATCATTACCTCTTTGTGAGCTCTTGTTTGGGTCTTCCCTAAAATCTTGTCTTTTTTCAAAATCTTTTGTAGTGTTGATTTGTTGATCATATTCAGGTAAATCCACTGAGGAACCCTCGGACACACACTTTACTAACCCAGCCTGATTCTGCTTTTCAAATTTTGTAGTGTTGATTTGTTGGGGATATTCAGGCAAATCCACTGAGGAACCCTCTGACGCATACTTTGCTAACCCAGCCTGATTCTGCTTTCCAATCTTCCTTTTACCTGCAACAAAGGGAGATTTATATCTGGATGTAACAAAATAGTCCAGAGATGGGAATATGAGCCTGGAGGAACATTTGGCTCACCATCACTTGAGCTTTTGACGCCTGGTTGTAATGAGGTCATACCGGCATCCAGTTCATTGGGATATCTTATTGACTTCAATTCAGGTTCATTGGTTCTGGGCTTCTTTCCTGGAGTTTGTCTTTCATCATCTAATTTATGGAAAAGTAAAAGATAGAAAAACTGTAAAAGTAAAAGTACCAGAGGGTCTTTAGCATAGAGTGGGGGAAGGGGGATGGGGGTTCTCAATAGGTTAAGTTTAACCCCATCTCCTGAATCATTCTTCTCACCATAAATTGAGCTTTTGTCTTCTTACCTTCAATGCTTTCTGTAGAGTGCAGTGTCATAGCGGAGCTCAGGTCAGATTGTCTTGTTGTGTTGTGTGCCACTGCAGCACCTTAGATGTAAAATAAAATGGTTATTGGTCCATGTATGTAATTATTTGTTCCATTATTTAATTGTTAATTAATTAGTTCATTTATTTAAATACATTTTTTTGTAATGAACAGGAAGATGCAGATATGGCTTAGAAAGGCTTAGATAAGGGGACAACGGTTCCCTTTCATGAAAAGAACAATAGATCTTGAGCAGAATGGTTTTGGGACACATGAATAAGAAAGATTAATTTTGCAGATTGTACATTTTGACTTTTTAAAATAGGCATTAGAGACAGTTCAATCAAGCGTTACCTCTTTGTGAGCTCTTGTCTGGGTCTCCTCTGGAATCTTGTATTTTTTCAATCATTTTTGTAGTGTTGATTTGTTGGCGATGTCTAGGCATGTCCACTGAGGAGCCCTCAGACTTTTCAATCATTTTTGTAGTGTTGATTTGTTGGTGATGTCCAGGCATGTCCACTGAGGAACCCTTGGACACGTTCCTTGTTAATGCAGCCTGATTCTGCACCTCCAATCTTTTTTTATCTGCAACAAAGGGAGATTTATACCTGGCTGTAACAAGATAGTCCAGAGATGGGAATATAAGCCTGGAGGAATAATTTGTCTCACCGCCACTTGAGCTTTTGACTTCTGATGGATATGACTAGAGTTGAGCAAACCCGAACTGTAAAGTTAGGGTTCGTACCGGACTTTAAGGTGTCCGTGTCCCAAACCCTAACCGAGACATTTGAGAAAAAGTCCAGGTTCGGGTATTTTTTCACGCCTTTTGAATAGCTGCAGGGCAGCCAATCAACTAGTGTTTCACTCGTTTGCCCTTAGAAGCCATCACAGCCATGCCTATTAATGGCATGGCTGTGATTGGCCAGTGCATCATGTGACCCAGCCTCTATATAAGCTGGAGTCACGTAGTGCTGCATGTCACATCATCTCATAATAGTGTAGGGAGAGGATGCTGCTGCTGGTGTGAGGGACAGATTAGCGTTATAAAATCATCTCATACTAGTGTAGGGAGAGGATCCTGCTGCTGTTGTGAGGGACAGATTAGCTTTAGAAAATCTGTTAAAAACAGCGATTTATTGGTGGTTGAATGCTAGAGGAGCATTTTGTTTGCTAGAGTACATTGTGTTTGCTAAGCAAAGTGCCTCATATAAAACCTAAGCAATTTCTCTGTTTGTTAGGTGGGCGTTTAAAAAAAAATATATTCTAAATACTACATTTGCGGCCAGTGGTACATTTCTTGCACAAAAATAAAAAGTGCGTCTACATTGCTGGTTTAAAAAAAAAAAAAAGAATAATAATTTATTATTCTTTTTTTTTATTATTAATAAATAGTGCCACATAGTACATTTGCACCTTGCTGTGCATTTCTTGCACAAAATTAAAAAGTGCATTGCCGGTTTAAAAAATAATATAAATTTGTGCTAAATAGTACATTTGCGTCCAGAATGAGGAGAGCGTCAAATAAGTGACGTGGTCGTGCTGCTGCTGGTGTTGGTGGTGTTGGTGGAGCTCCTGTTGGAATGAGAGGACGTGGTCGATCTGTGCCAGCTACACTCACAAGGGAAACACCTTCCTCAGGTGCGAGTAGCCGACAGAACCTTCAACGTTATATGGTAGGCCCGAATGCCGCTCAACGAATGGTGAAGCCAGAACAAGTACAGGCGATAGTAGATTGGGTGGCTGACAATGCCTCCAGTTTCTTCACATTATCTCCCTCCCGGTCCCTTGATGAAAGCTCAGAGTTGGCACCTGAACCCCATGGCCATCTGTCTTTCACCTCAGCCCCTTATAAATCAGCCAAGCAGTCTGAGCCCCAAGTCATGCAGCAGTCTCTTATGCTTTTTGATGACTCTCCTGGTGTGCTTTCTGTGGGCCATCCACATAGCGCTGCCCCAGAAGTGGAAGACGTTGAGTGCACCGATGCCCAACCACTTCTGTTTCAGGATGAGGACATGGAAACACCACCGCAGCACGTCTCTGATGATAACGAAACACAGGTGCCAACTGCTGCAGCTTTCCTCAGTGTGCAGACTGACAAGGAGGGCAGTGGTGAAGGGTGGGTGGAAGATAA
>BLSH010142156.1:20916-35076 GCA_018402905.1 Glandirana rugosa | reverse complement strand
TTTCTCCAATATCCATAATCTTGACCCCCCAGTACCGTGCCTCCCTGCCCCCCTATACCTTACCCTCCTGACTTCAGCCCTACATACCTATAACCTCTTTACACTGCCCTATATGCTACTAACCTCTATATACGGACCTACATCTTACTGTACACTGCCCTACATACTACTGACCTCTGTACACTGCTCTACATACTACTGACCTCTGTGCCCTGCCCTGCCTACTACTGACCTCTGTACACTGCCTTACATACTACTGACCTCTGTAAACTGCCCTACATCCTACTGACCTCTGTACACTGCCCTACATACTACTGACCTCTGTACACTGCCCTACATACTACAGACCTCTGTACACTGCCCTACATACTACAGACCTCTGTATACTGCCCTACATACTACAGACCTCTGTACACTGTCCTACATCCTACTGACCTCTGTACAATGCCCTACATACTACTGACCTCTGTACACTGCCCTACATACTACAGACCTCTGTACACTGTCCTACATCCTACTGACCTCTGTACACTGCCCTACATACTACTGACCTCTGTACACTGCCCTACATACTACAGACCTCTGTACACTGCCCTACATACTACAGACCTCTGTACACTGCCCTACATACTACAGACCTCTGTATACTGCCCTACATACTACAGACCTCTGTACACTGTCCTACATCCTACTGACCTCTGTACACTGCCCTACATACTACTGACCTCTGCACACTGCACTACATACTACTGACCTCTGTACACTGTCCTACATCCTACTGACCTCTGTACACTGCCCTACATACTACTGACCTCTGTACACTGCCCTACATACTACAGACCTCTGTACACTGTCCTACATCCTACTGACCTCTGTACACTGCCCTACATACTACAGACCTCTGTACACTGCCCTACATACTACAGACCTCTGTACACTGCCCTACATACTACTGACCTCTGTACACTGTCCTACATCCTACTGACCTCTGTACACTGTCCTACATACTACAGACCTCTGTACACTGCCCTACATCCTACTGACCTCTGTACACTGTCCTACATCCTACTGACCTCTGTACACTGTCCTACATACTACTGACCTCTGTACACTGCCCTACATACTACTGACCTCTGTACACTGCCCTACATACTACTGACCTCTGTACACTCCCTACCTACTACAGACCTCTGTACATTGCCCTACATACTACTGAGCCCTGGATGCTGCCCTACATCCTACTTATACTGGCCAGAAATCAAAGCAGATAGCCAGGCCTGAAACTAATAAAAAAAAATCAGCCTGCAGCATCAGACTTGTGGAGGTAACCATTTACTTCCCAGACATGAAAAAAAAGTGAATGAAAGTGAATGCCAAATTTCTCCCTGAAGCTAACTTGTAAGGTAGGCGAAATTTATATTTTTATAGTGACGGAGTTTTAATAGTTTTTTCAAGGTTTTCTTCATGCTGACTTTTTTTTTTTTATTAGGGGTTTGCTAGTTCATTTCTTAAAAAAAAATAAACAAAAAGCCTGAGAGCTGCACCCTGGTGATCTTTGATCTCTTCAATGTTGTCCAACCTGTCCAGGTAGATCTCCATCTCTCAAAGGTTGCAACCATTAACCACTACTCTCTGAATTCGGTCTTTTAGTCAGTTTTCTATCCATTTACAAACTGATCTTTCCAAGCCTGTAGACTTTACATTACACATTAGCCGTGTGTGGGGAACGGTGTCAAACGCTTTTGCAAAATCCAAGTACACCACGTCCACAGCCACCACTCTGTCTAAGGTTTTACTTACCTCCTCATAAAAAGAAATCAGGTTTGTTTGACAACTTCTGTCTTTCATGAATCCATGCTGTCTTTTGCTTAAAATATTCTTTTTCCAGCAAGAACTCATCTATGTGGTCTTTTATTAAACTCTCCAGTATCTTCCCAGCTATAGAAGTTAAACTAACAGGTCTATAGTTACTCAGTAAAGAGTTTGATCCCTTTTTAACCGGTTCCCGACCAACTCACGTACATTTACTGCTGTCGAGGGGCAGCGTCCCGTGCAGGAGTGTACCCATGGCTTGGGCGGACCCGATGTCCTCCGGCGAGCCGCAATTGCTTAGGAGAGGATGTAAACACGGCGGTTCCCCGCGCTGTCAGGCAGCATGACAGAGATCTGCTGATCCCTGTCACTGGGATCAGTTAGATCTCTTATGCCCAAGGTAGCCCAGCCCCCTCACAGTTAGAACACGCCTAGGGAACACAGTTAACCCCTAGATCTCCCCCTGCAGGTTAACCCCTTCACTGCAAATGACATTTATACAGTAATCAGTGGATATTTACATTTCTGATCGCTGTATGAATGTCATTGGTCCCAAAAAAGTGTCAAATATGGTCCGACATGTCCGCCGCAATATCACAGTCCCGATAAAAAAATCTTTTTTTTGTTTATAGCGGTGATCAGAAATGACGCAGTGGTGATCAAATACCACCAAAATAAAGCTATATTTATGGGAAAAAAGGACACAAATTTTGTTTGGGTACAACGTTGCACGACCGCGCAACTGTCAGTTAAAATGTCGCAGTGCTGAATCACAAAACGTGCTCTGGTCCTAACATGGGAAATCCTTCCGGGGGTGAAGTGGTTAAATATGGGCACCACGTTGGCCCTACGCCAATCCAGTGGTACTATTCCAGTCCCTAAAAATTTGATACAATGGCTTTGAAATGACAGAGCTAAATTATTTTAGGATCCATGGATGAATGCCATCTGGTCCAGGTGCTTTATCTACCTTCTGTCTAAATACTTCTGGACCATTTCACTTTTGAGCCATTGTGGATCATTGGGGGCTGTGTCACTACCACCCCTATTATGGACATGAGCTCCCCCATGCTCCTCTGTATACACAGAGCTGAAGAAAGTATTTAAAGCTGAGTTCCACTCATTTTTTAGTTTATTAAAAGTCAGCAGCTACAAAAAGTGTAGCTGCTGACTTTTAATAAACAGTAACTTACCTGTGTTCCGGTCCAGCGATGGCTGCGCCAGTAGCCTCGCTCGTCTCCCCCTCTCACGGCCGGGCACGCATTCCTAGTGGCCAGGCAATCTTCTGGGACCTGTGACGTGTCCCAGAAGACTGCCAGAAGGGAGGGGCTGCCTAGGGGGAGAGGAGGA
Source organism: Glandirana rugosa (assembly GCA_018402905.1). Lineage (NCBI taxonomy): Eukaryota > Metazoa > Chordata > Amphibia > Anura > Ranidae > Glandirana > Glandirana rugosa. Next base: position 31,914 of record BLSH010142156.1, on the reverse strand, counting down.
GTCGCCTAAGCGGCCCAGAAATGGAAGGAGGAAGAGGGACAGAAAGTCCCTCTGAAAACTGGGGACACACTCCCCCCCCCAAAAAAAAATCACATGCCAAATGTGGCATGTAAGGGGGCGAGGAGTGCTTAAAGCGGAAGTTCCATTTTTGGGTGGAACTCCGCTTTAATACGTTTTCCATCTCTTTGACCCCAGGAACCCACTCTAGATTATTTTGTAAAGGGCCTACATGCTCAGACCTGACCTTTTTACTATTAATATATTTGAAGAATTTTTTGGGGTTTGTCCTACTATCTTTTGCAATCTGTCGTTCATTTTGAATTTTGATTTCCTTTTTACATATTCTGTTATATTCTTTGTAACATTTAAACAATGATAGTGTTCCTTCATTTTTATATTTTTAAACGTTTTTTTCTCATAATTTATAGCTTTTTTTAATTTTGGCTGTGAGCACATAAGTTTTATTTTTAGACTTTTAAACTTATTGCCCATGGGAATATACTTTTTGCATACAGTCTTTTTGAAAAATTCCCATTTCTGTTCTGTGTTTATCAATGCCAATATTCCCTCCTAGTAAGTCCTGGAGAGCAGCCCCGGTTCACATATTTGCGATGCGGGAATCAGCACAATTACAAATTCCCACATCGCATTTTTCCCACAGGCAGTTCTCACAGCCTTCTGCAAACCGCTGCGGGGGTCATTACAAAGTTAATGACACTCCCAGTTTTGTTCACAGATCGCAGTGTGAACTCGCACATGAATCGGATCGAATGTGTGAGAAGACCCATGCGATGCGTTTCCACTGCAGGAAAAAAGGTCCCTGCACCTTTTTTGTGAGAATCTAATGCGAGTTCAGCCATACAACTGTATGGCTGAACTTGCATTGCTCAGAGAGTGCATGTGATCTGATCAGCATCTGCGCTGCGGGTGCGAATCACATGCAATCTCTGAGATTGCGAAGTGTGAACCCGGCCTAAAGTTAAGTGTTTTGTATATTTCCCATATGTGCTTGCTGCTTACCGCTAACATTAAATGAAATCATGTTATGGTCAATGCTACCCAGATGTTCTTTTATGTGAATATTGGTAATAAGCTCTGCATGGTTTGAGATGACCAGGTCCAGCAAAGCGTCATTCCTAGTTGGGGCCTCAATAAACTGGACCATAAAATTGTCTTGTAATAGGTTTATAAATGTTTGCCCTTTAACAGTCCCAGCACTGCCATTACTCCAAATCCTTGCAGCCCTTTCTATCTGTGCAAGGAGCAGAGTCTCCACCTCCTCATTAACATTGGGTGGCCTATAACAAACTCCACTGATAACCTTTGTAGTACGCACACCCAGGGCCAGATTAAGGGCATTGTAGGCCTGGTGCTGTGGATTTTGTTGGCCCTTCTTATGCAAATAAATACAATGAAAATGCAAACATTTTTTGTTAAAACAAATTAAATATTGAAACAAATTAAATTAAATAGAAAGGGGGTGAGAAATAGAGGAGGATGGGGGTGAGAGAGAGGGGGTGAGGGGTGAGAGAGAGAGGGGTGAGAGAAAAATTTACATATCAATCCAGCTACAATTTACTTATCAATTGTGTACACAGCACACAGAGCAGCGCTGGGCAGCATTAGTGACTCACTCGCACCACTGGGCTCGGCCTATCTTAAGGAAGGGGCCTGGAGATGCAGCTCCAATAGCCCCTATGTTAATCAGGCCCTGCACACACCTATGTACAGTTCCACCCATAATGCTTCAGACTCATCACACTCTCCATCAACTAGGTGCTCTTTCACACTCACTTTGAGATCACTTCTCACCACCAGACACCACCACCCCTCTGTTTTACCCTGTCTTTCCGAAAGAGCCAGGAATATTAATAGCCCAGTCATGAGAAGAATGAAGCCAAGATTCAGCAATACCAATTAAATCATAGTCCTCTTGCACCAGAGCTTCCAACTCACCTATTTTGCTTGGCAGACATCTGGCATTGGTGATCAGTTTAATTTATTGTCACATTTTGCACATGTATGTTGCATATTGTTTATTTTAGTGCAAGTAGTATCATTTCCTGTGGTTGTTTGTAACATGGGAACCTTCATATCACCTGCCATAGCCCTCTCCTCATCTTTCCCCGTTCCACCCACCAATAGTGGCTGACCCCTGTTTGACCTGTCTGCTCCATTATAATCTAATTCACTCTCCACCCTCAATTCTAGTTTAAATACTTCCCCAACCTGCCCATAAACCTCTCCCCCAGCACAGGAGACCCCCTTCCATTTAGGTGCAGACCATCTTTAGTATATAGGTTGTGCCCCAATGAAAAGTCAACCCAGTGCTCTAAAACCCAAATCCCTCCTTCCTACACCAGGTCTTTAACCATGCATCCAGTTCTCTAATATCCCCCGGTCTTTCCTGTGTTGCACATGGCACAGGCAATATTTCAGAGAATATCACCTTGGAGGTCCTTCCCTTCAACTTGTAGCCTAGTTCTTTAAATTGTATCTTAAGGAGCCTCCACCTTCCATGTATTCTGTCATTGGTTCCAATGTGGACCAAGACAGTTGGGTCATGTCCAGCCCCTCCCAGTAATTTATCAGCCCGGTCCACCACTTGCTGAACCCAATAGAAGGGAATGGTTTTGCTGATTGCCTCTATTATGTCGCACCTCCATCCCTAGTCATAATGAAGAAAGGAGAAGCTCCCATAGGACTTTAAGTGAGGCCGACATATGGTCCAGAGAAATAGAAAGGTAATTTGAATAAAATACTTGTTTTATTGTTTGTAATAAAACAACTCGTTATGAACAAACAGGTTCAAAGCCTCTGCACACTGGGCATGTAATGTGCTCACAATCAAAAGACATGTACAAAACAGATGAATACAAACTGATGGAATTATACACAATGCATCTTAATACTCGACACGTTTTGCGAGCTCAGCTCTCTTCCTCAGGAGTGGACGCATGGCATCTACAAATAGACAAAAATGAGTGTATGCAGCACAGCATGGTTATAGATGATAGTACAGTGGCAGGGGTCCTGGTAGGTACCCCCTACTTACATGTGTGAGAGTGTACTCCGACTGAGGGACCCCCAACGATCACAACGGGAGGCACCCAGCACGGGAGCTGAGGGGGCATGGCCAGCAACCCCCACCCGGGACACAGGCACCGGACCAGCACGACAAAGAGAGATAGGGAGGAAAAGTGACTGGGTCAGCTCCATAGTTCAAAAATGTGGTGTAACTGGTAAAAAATATTGTCTATATTGTATCATATCAAGAAAGAGGACCCAGTGATCCCTCTTGCATGAATAGGGAAGTAAATATATGTACAAAAATGGTATGGGTTACAACACTGGATCTTTAGAGGCAGACACAGAGGCAGTGAAGTGTGAAACCGAGCAGAGAAAAGTCAAGGAATGAAAAGAGAAAAAGAAAGAAAGGAGAAGAGAGAAAAAATTGAAAGGGAAGAGATAGAGAGGAAAAGGAAAAGTAAGCAGCCGAGTGAGAAAAAGAGAGGGAAGTGAGGAGTTGGAGAAGTGAGGATGGAAAGGGAAAACATGAGAAGGTGAGAAAATAGATTAGAGTGAGATGGCTGGTTGTGTGTATATGAAGTGAAAAGGCACAAAGGAAGCCTGGTAGTAGAGTGAGCCGATGGCAGTGTAAAACAAGTGCTTACCAATAGTGGGAATGCCGTGACCAATCAATGAGAGTGCATGGGTTTGGTGATCAGTAGGTCGTGTCCTGACCAGCGTGTGGACATGCAGCATGAAAGAAGAGGAAAGAGGACTCGTCATGCTGGATCCCGCAATCCATATATCCGGGCGAGAGCCGCCGGGCACACCCCCAATGCCATGCGTCGGAGGCAGACAGAGTGAGCCCGCACCGAACCCGCCCCACGAGGGCGCAAGCAGGAGCGGGCCCCGCCTGCCAACCGGATATGGAACCACAAGAGGCACCTGGAGACATGCTGGGGGGCGGTCCCCGGGTGTGTGCAGAGCATGGCACCGAAGTGCCGTTGTACCCGCCCATCGAGGAGGGAGGGAACACTCCCTGGAAAACCAGGTAATGGCAGATCGCAGCTCCCGTACATAGGACAGCCCAATGAGAACGAGGGGTGGCCCCTACTTCCTTCCTCCACAAGAAGAAAAAAGTGTGAGCGGCAGTGGCCATCGGCCATTTTGAATGTAAGTTAGGATGGCCTGGGGGGCAATTGCCACCCTGCCCCCCGGCCCAGCCCTCCCCTGACCCTTCCCATCAACCCTACTAACCACCTGCTCAGTGAGCAGAAGACTCCTTTCAAGGTTGTCAGCTCTGTCAGTGTTGCAATTTGCACCTCGAGATCTCTAATATGAGCTTCCAGAAGGGCAACCCACTTACATCTGTAACAACAGAATCCATCCTCGAGCTGTTGCTGGATTGTGGATACATGCGGGACACTGCAAAAAACCTTCAAACTTACTAGCGCTCATTTTCCTAATTACCAGTGGCGGCTGGTGAAATTTTAGGATGGGGGGATGCCAGACCCGGCCCTTACTTTGTAACCCCTCCCACTCTTCGTAAGCCCCACCCCTTATAGATTCCACACATTGCGTAAGGAGTATACAGCCCAGCATCATCAGATAGGGAGGGATATACAGCATCAACAGATAGGGGTATATACAGGCATCACCAGATCGCAGTATACAGCATCACTAGATAGGAGTAAACAGGCATCACCAGATAGCGGTATACAGCATCACTAGATAAGGGTGTATATAAAGGCATCACCAGATAGCGGTATACAGCATCACTAGATAGGGGTATATACAGGCATCACCAGATAGCGGTATATACAGACATCACCAGGTAGGAGTATACAGCATTACTATATAGGAGTATACAGCATTACTATATAGGAGTATACAGCATCACTAGATAGGAGTATACAGCATCACTAGATAGGAGTATACAGGCATTACTAGATAGGAGTATACAGGCATCACTAGATAGGAGCATACAGTCATTACCTGATATCTCTATTCAGCATGACCAGATAGGGGTATATACAGGCATTATTAGATAAGAGTATATACATGCATTACTAGATAGGGGTATATACAAGCATTACTAGATAGGAGTATATACAAGCATTACTATATAGGAGTATATACAAGCATTACTAGATAGGAGTATATACAGGCATTACTAGATAGGAGTATATACAGGCATTACTAGATAGGAGTATATACAAGCATTACTAGATAGGAGTATATACAGGCATTACTAGATAGGAGTATATACAAGCATTACTATATAGGAGTATATACAGGCATTGCTAGATAGGAGTATATACAGGCATTACTAGATAGAGGTATACACTGCAGTAGCGGCTCCCCAAGCTCCGCCGCCACCCGCCCGCACGCGGCAGCGCAGCTTTCAGTCATGGGGGGGGTTCTGTCACGGCACTGACAGCACCCCTGCTCCCCCCCACGGGAGGTCCGCCACTTACCACCGCCCATCGGGCTGTGCGTGGCTATGTGTGGTGGGCCACGGGTGTCCTTCTTAGTGTAGGGCAGATAGCGGAGGCGAGTCCGTCTGTGCCTCACTGCCTCCCCGTCCTTAGCGCTAGGCATCCAATAGGATCACCTGGTGCTTTGGCCAATCAGGAAACAGGTCTCACAGACCAAGCTCCTGATTGGCAGGGAGGTACTGCAGTGTGAAAATAGCGAAAATGAATTTGCTATGGCCATACAATTGGGTCGGATCGGGGTGCACTCTCTGCACTCGGGGTGCCCACCCTTTTTTGAAGCCTGTTAGAGTCTCCGGCTCTAGTCAGGAGCTTAAAAAAAAAAACACCCCCTCCAGCCCTCTCCATAGGAATCCATGTGTCCAGCGTCCTAAAAGGGGCCATGCGCATGGATAGGAGGTAGGCGGCAGGGATAGGGAGGGCGCCACTGCTAGTTACAATAATAATAACAGGAAATATCAGATGTTAGGTTTGAGGACTCCTGTTCTGATCTCCTGTATTAAACTCTGTTTTTTAACTCTCCACAAATTTCCACTTGAAGTTCCAGCAAGCAAAACATGCAAGCTCAAAGACGAGCAAGCTCAACAGAAAGTTATATAGGACCTGTATCACCTATGACCAATTGTAATAAAAACAGTAGACACTATGAGATCCCTCTCTGTTTGAGCTTCTTTCCCTGCATGAGTACGAAGCTGAGGCATTGTGAAGGAGACAGCGAGCAGAGGATTAGCAACCATGCACAGCGGAGCTGTGGGAAAGCTTGATTAGACCTCCTTTGGTAAAAGTTAATAAGTTTCACCTCCATTTGGTGAGTTCAAACCCATTGGGGTTGGTGCCCATTCAACCGCATGGAGTAGAGTGTTGGCGGCAGCAGTGTATTTAGGTTTTGTGCTGCCCTAGGCCTGACTGAAATCGTGCACCCCCTAATTTAAATGAGCCACCCCTTCCTGTCAAGGCCACAACCCTTCCTGTTTGGGACCCACCTTGAAATTTTCCAGTGGGGACACTAGTTCTTAGGGCTTTGGAGGGGGGCAATGGATTCCCTTAATTTGCAGAGATTTCCTCACACTTCCTGTTTTGCTATGGGGTAGCACAACAACTCATTGGTTGGGGTCCACCGCCCGGGCCCCTCGGGATGCCCGGGTTCTCTCTATATGTATGGACTGTCCCCGCTGATGGCGGCCCTGCCCAGCTGCCTATTGGGGTGCCAGACCTATTTGCCTCCCGGCCCAGTCCACCCCACAAGACTGGCGCTACACTAAAAGCACAAGCTGGCGGGGACTCTTTTTGTGCTGCCCCCCCTGCAAAGTGCCGCCCTAGGCCTGGGCCTTGTCGGCCTAGGCCAAGATACAGCTTTGGTTGGCGGTGATAGGCACTTTATACTATGAAGAAAATCATCACTGCGGCATGAGTTTTGAGCACTGGCACAACAAGAGAATTTTTTTGTTCCTCACTATGCACTTTACTGATGGAATTATTTTGGAAAATTGTTTTTATTAGGCTTTTTCTGACATAAAAAAAATCAGTACAAACAGTAACAGCAATGGCCAACCTGGTGATAAATCTCACCAGGTCGGTGAGCCTATCTAACAGAAACAACTAGCTAACTAGCTAGGTAGTAGAAAAACACCCCCTTCCCATCTGTGCAACATTTTTCTATAAAGTGCATAAGAAAAAAAAGGACCCCCTCAACTGAATACATCGATATTATAGAACATTAACTACATGAAAGCAGTAAGGCCCCCTTGGCCAAGACTAGGAACCCTACTCCATATAAGAGAAAGATACATTCAGGACTGTTATGATGCCATCAAAGGAAAGACTCAATCAAGTGGGTCAGCGGCTTAAAGCCAACACTGCCATACTTTTTCGAACTTTTGGGGGCTGCCCCTGATCAAGAACGTGGCTTTATGAGTTAGAACCTTGTTGACAATGCCCTTCCAGTAAGATAATAAAGAGGCCTCTGTTTTTTTTTCCCAGCACAACAAGATGGCCTTACGGGCATAAAAAAGTGAAGGTGAGAGAAAAGTCCTTTGAGCCCTGTGTGGTGCTACCTCCTCCACTAGGCCTAGCAGACAAACCGGGACTGGAAGGGAAAGCAAGTCTTGGAGGGTACAAGTGACCGCCGTCCAAAACCCCCATATCGGCTGGCGGTGCCAGAAGATGTGATAAAAATCAGCAGAGGAGGTGGTCCAGCGCCAGCAGTCCACAGAGCCAGTGCCATAAATAGTGACTACCTTTGCTGAAGTATAATAAGCTCTATGGAACAGTTTAAATTGGATGTAGCAGTCCATAGCCGACACAAGAGTCCTAAACGGCCCATCCATTAGGGGTGCATGGGCGTTGCCCCCCCATCCATGCGTCCAGCCCCCTCAACTACATGCGGGACGCCGGATGCATGGATTCCAATGGGGGGGGGGTTTGAAGCACCTGATGAAAACCAGAGGCTATAATAGGCTTCAAAAAATGGGGGCTCGGGGAGAAGAGCATTCCGCTTCGAGCCCACCGAGCGAATGAATATTTGCTATTGTAACACTGATTCTGCTCCCGGCCAATCAGGAAGCAGGTCATGAGATCCATCACCCAATTGGCTGAAAGGAGATCTGATCCGATTGGCAGCCAGGAGGAGGAGGGGAAGATGCTGGGGAAGCGAGACCCGCCCGCAGCCCGGAGAGAAGCCGCTGTCCAGAGCGATGCCCGTGAGATGGGGTAAGTGCGGGTCCTGACTGACTAACCAATGGGGGGTGTCGCCTGTGACCCCCGTGATCTCCCTGGACAGCTCTTCTGTGCCGTCAGTGACCTGACTGCTGGGGGGGTGGAGGGGCAAGGATCGTTTACCACCCCCCCAAGTAAAACCCACCAGCTGCCACTGGTCCCACAAATAATCCCAATAATCCTCCTGGAAATTGGGAATTAACGGCATCCAACCCTCCCTACATTTATTGACTGCCTTTGGCCCCTTCATGACCAGGTAATTTTTGGTAACACGGCACTGCATTGCTTTTACTAACAATTGCGCGGTCGTGCGGCGCTGTACGCAAGTGAAGTGGTTTTGCTTTTATTCCCACAAATAGAGCTTTCTTTTGGTGGTATTTGATCACCCCTGGGCTTTTTATTTTTTGCACTATAAGCAAAAAAAAAGACTGACAATTTTGAAAAAATAAACAATATTTTTTTACTTTCTGCCATAAAACATTTCCAATAAAAAAATGTAAAAAATCTAATTTGTTCATCAGTTTAGGCCAATATATATTCTGCCACATATGTTTGGTAAAAAAATCCCAATAGGTGTATATTGATTGGTTTGCACAAACGTTATCGCGTCTACAAACTATGGGATATTTTTATGGAATTTTTATTTATTTATTTTTTACTAGTAATGGCAGCGATCGGTGACTTATAGTGGGATTGCAACATTGCGGCGGACAAATCGGACACTAAGTGACACTTTTGACACATTTTTGGGGACTAGTGATACCAATACAGTGATTAGTGCTAAAAAATATGCACTGTCACTGTACTAATGACACTGGCTGGGAAGGGGTTAACGTCAGGGGACAATCAAAAGGTTAAATGTGTTCCTAGGGAGTGCTTGCTAACTGTGTGGGGGATGGGTTTTAACTGTGAGAAGACAGATATCCGTGTTCCTGCTTTGCAGAAGCACAATATCTCTGTCCTGCCTTGTCACAGAACGGCGATCTGTTTTCCCTCTGTCGGGAATGATTGGCAGGTCACTGTGAACATTGGGGCCCCCAGATCCACTGATTGGCTATCACTGTGTCCAACCACAGCGGGAGCTGGTTGCCAGTGGCTCGCATGCGTGCCGCAGACCTGGAAGAGCCGATGCCCCGCAGTATATGTAGATGGGGCGGTTGGAAACCGGTCAAAGTGGAGCTCCACCCAAATGCGGAAGTTCCGCTTTAAGCATTTCTACCCCCCTCCCTGTGCCCCATTTGACATGCATTTTTTCTTTGGGTGGGGAGCGGGTATCTAGTTTTGACAAGGTGCCCACTTCTATTTCCGCTCAGTGCGCCTAGGTGATCCGAGTGGAAGTTCTCCTCTCCCTCCTTGCAATATTCTGGGGCACGTCACAGGTCCCATAAGATTGCCCGGCCATTGAGGAGGCGCAGCGCGACTTGTGCATGTGCAGTGTGCACCCGGCTGTGAAGCCGCAAGCTGTTTTGTTGATATAGTAGTTTATGGTTAACTAAGCACCAGCACTTTAATTTGGCACATCGATTTATGTTTATTAACCACTTCAGCCCCGGAAGGATTTCCCCCTTTAGGACCAGAGCACTTTTTGCGATTCAGCACTGCGTTGCTTTAACTGACAATTGCGCGGTCGTGCAACATTGTACCCAGATGAAATTTGTGTCTTTTTTTCCCCACAAATAGAGCTTTCTTTTGGTGGTTTTTGGTCCCCTCTGCGTCATTTCTGATCACCGCTATAAACAAAAAAGAGCGACAATTTTGCAAAAAAAAAAAAACAATATTTCTTGCTTTTGCTAAAATACAAATCCAAAAAAAAAAAATATAAAAAAACATTTTTTCCATTGGTTTTGGCCAATTTATATTCTTCCTCATATTTTTGGTAAAAATAAAAAAATAAATAATTACCGCATTTACGAACGATGAGAATTATTTTCTGGGGTTTTTTTTTTTTTTATATATTTTACTAGTAATGGCGGCGATCTGCGAATTTTAGCGGTACTGCGATATTGCGGTGGACATGTCGGACCATTTTGACACTTTTTTGGGACCAATGACATTTATACAGCGAGCAGTGCTATAAAAATGCACTGATTACTGTGTAAATGCCATTGGTAGTGAAGGGGTTAACCTGGAGGGGGCGCTCTTAGGCCTCATACACACGGGCGTATGAAAAAAAAAAAAAAATAACCAAAACGTCGGGACTGACGTCAGGGAAAAATTGGCATCAAAAACGCATTTTCTTCAGCATTTTGCATCGGCGTTAATGAGCGTTAGTGAGCGTTGGCGTCAATAGGCGTTTTGTTTGAAAAAACATTCCTCTGCTATTTTTTAACCTCAAAACGCTGGCGTCAAAAACGCCGGTTAACGTCGGTACAGTGTTAGTGAGCGTTTTGCCGGCTCGGCGTCAACAACTCCAAAACTCTACAGCCTTGGAACGCGCTGGCCGTGGGTTTTACTTTCAGCTGACTAATGCCGACGGCCTCTACAGCTCAAACTTTGGCGTTTTTATGGGGAAATTGAATAACATGGAGTGCTGTAAAAAATGCTAAAAAACAACGTGGCGTCAAAAAACGCCCATGTGTATGAGGCCTAATGGTTAACCGTGTTCCCTCAGTGTGTTCTAACTGTATGGGGGCTGGGCTGGCAGGGGGAGGGGAGTGATCACGGCTTCCATATACAGAAAGCCTGTGATCACAGCCCTTCCCCCTCTGTCAGAACGAAGATCCGTGTTTACGTACATCAACCTCCGTTCGATCACTGCGGGGGGGGGGGGGGGGGGGGT
>BLSH010142107.1:841425-854369 GCA_018402905.1 Glandirana rugosa | reverse complement strand
CCTCTTATTAGTACGTTGCTTGGAAGCAAGCCTCTTATTAGGACGGGGAGGCCCACAATTCTAAGGTTATTCCTACGTGATCGATTTTCGAGATCGTCGATCTTGTCAAGGAGATATTGTTGTGTGTGCCGGAATTGTTGCTCGCAGGTTAGCGTGTTCTGCATCTCATCTTCTACATTGGACACGCGGTTTTCCAGCTCACCTATGCGTTGAGTGTGGTCGTTCAGTTCCTTTCTGAGTTGTGCCATGCCCGCCGCTATGGCTCTCTCCACCGTCAGAGTAATAGTGGGGTTCAGCAGGGCTGCAACCCCCTGTGCTAGTCTGGTGTATTGGTCTTCGAGGGTTTCTGCTGTCCCCACAGTTGTATGGATAAGGGGGGAAGGCGCCATGGCTGATGGTGGCTGTGCTGGATTAGTGCAGGGCGGGTCCCCGCACGAGGCTTCCGAACGAAGGTTCGTTGCAGGATTATTCTCCGAACGAAGGTTCGTTGCATGATTATTCTCCGAACGAAGGTTCGTTGCAGCGATGTTCTCCGAACGAAGATTCGGTGCCGCGGTGTCGGGTCGGGAGGTCGGCCCCATGGCGGGCCCGCCGTGGAGCACGAATTTGTCCATCGCCGGTGGCAGCCTGGATGATCGCTGGATGCCGGGGGTGCGGACTGGGGTCCGGTGGTCGTCTGAATCGGCTTAGAAATGGCTTTATAAGCAGATGAGGTCCGGAGCTGTTGCTCTTCACTCCCTCCTCATCAGGCGCCGGAACCGGAAGTCCTTTATCTGCATTTTAATAAAAGTGTCACAGACATACTGCACTTAGAGGCGCCTCCTCTCTTCTTTTTTTCCTCCAGGATTATAAGGTAGGTAGATGGGTTAATACAGTTAGAGGGAGTGGTAGGGGCTCACAGAAAAGGAAGGCCAGCCCTGGGTTTGAGCACCCTAACAGATTTGCCAAGTTCAGTGAAGATGTTGGGGTGGCAAACTCAGAGGTGGTAGCCATAGATGTCACTGCTCCCCCTAACAGCCGGGAGAGCAGCCCATCTAGTAGAAGTGATAGGGGTAGTGCAGTTAGACCTAGTCAGTTGGTAATTGGGGATTCTATTATTAGAAGGACTGATAGAATAATTTTTCACCAGGATCGCCTCAACCATATATTTTGCTGTCTCCCTGGTGCCAGGGTTCGGCATGTGGTGGACCAGGTTGATAAATTACTGGGAGGGGCAGGGCATGACCCAGCTGTCTTGGTCCAAGTTGGAACCAATGACAGAATATATGGAAGGTGGAGGCTCCTTAAGAACCAATTTAAAGAATTAGGTTGCAAGTTGAAGGGAAGGACCTCCAAGGCAATATTCTCTGAAATATTGCCTGTGCCATGCGCCACACAGGAATGGCATGGGGAGATTAGAGCCCTGATGCGTGGCTAAAGACCTGGTGTAAGGAGGAGGGCTTTTGGTTTTTAGAGCACTGGGCTGACTTTTCATTGGGGTGCAACCTATATGCTAAAGATGGTTGGCACCTAAATGGAAGGGGGCCTGTTGTGCTGGGGGAGAGGTTTATGGGAAGGCTGGAGGAGTATTTAAACTAGGATTGAGGGGGAGGGTGCACTCGATTATAATGGAAGACAGGTCAGACAGTGGTCAGACTTTATTGGTGGGTGGAATGGGGAAAGATGGGGGGAGGGCTATGGAAGATGATATGAAGATTCCCATGTTACCATCAACTATTGGAAATGGTACTGTTTGTACTAAAATTAAAAATATGCAATATAAAATGTGACAGTGAATTAAAGTTAAATTGTTTAATACTGCATTAAAAGGTTAATGGTGTTAGGTTACCCACTGAAGGGAGAGGGGGGGTTTGTGCAGCAGCTCCTAACCACAACAGAAAAGTTAGAGTAATCTGATAGTAAAAATGAGCTGCGCTCAACCTGATACAATATATTATGAGTAAAAAAAGAGATTGGAGTTAGGATGCAAAGTGGCTGTGCATATAAAATACCATTGAACAGATATACCCTAAAAAATTGTAACCATATGTGCATGTGGATCCAAACACCAGGGAGAGTATCCATGGGATCCTACTATGCCCCCATTTGCATAGTAAGCATAAATAGAAACCACTTCAAAACAATAAAAAGTCCAATTGAGTGAACAGTCCTTAGGTTAATCTTATATTTTGGCAGCACAGCATGGGAAGGGTAAAAGGAGAGGCACCCGAAGTGACATCACATTAATATCTGTACAATCCACCACCAGTTCAAATTAGCAGTTCACCAGATGACAAAGGGTGTCGCGCATTCGGCTATTCACTCTGCCAGGGTCCCCTCAGGGATGGAAGGTACCGTAGCCACTGCTGGGCCGTCCAGTCCTAGGATACTTATCTGCTCAGTCTCCTCCACCATGTATTTAAAAACATAAGAGACTCCACTTAGCGTAATGCTGTATTATGAAGTATTTATTAGGAAAGGTAATGTACTTACAACTTGTAAAATGTGAAATCGCAGAGAGATAAAAAGCCGGCCGGCACTTTAAAAGTCCAAAGGATAGGCGGTGACGTCAGCGCGTCCTCCTGCCCCAATACTAGTGAATTAAAGTGTTTGTTCAACAATGCCAGGAGTCTGCCAAGCAAAATAGGTGAGTTGGAAGCTCTGGTGCATGAGGAGAACTATAATTTAATTGGTATAGCTAAATATTGGCTTCATTCTTCACATGACTGGGCTAATAATATTCCTGGCTATGCTTTCTTTCAGAAAAACAGGGTAAAACGGAAGGGTGGTGGTGTCTGTCTCTATGTGAGAAGTGATCTCAAAGTGAGTGTGAATGAGGACTTAGTTAATGGAGAGTGTGATGAGTCTGAAGCATTATGGGTAGATCTGCAAATGGGTGGGCACACTACAAAGGTTATCATTGGAGTTTGTTATAGACCTCCCAGTGTTAAAGAGGAGGTGGAGACTCTGCTCCTTGCACAGATGGAAAGAGCTGCAAGGGGTGATAATAATGGGGGATTTTAACTACCCAGAAATTAACTGGAGTAATGGCACTGCTGGGAGAGTTAAAGGGCAAAAATGTATAAACCTATTACAGGACAATTTTATGGTCCAGTTTATTGAGGCCCCAACTAGGAATGACGCTTTGTTGGACCTGGTAATCTCAAACCATGCAGAGCTTATTACCAATATTCATATAAAAGAACATCTGGGTAACAGTGACCAAAACATGATTTCATTTAATGTAAGCTGCAAGCAACAAACACATACAGGAAAGATAAAAACACTTAGTGTAAACCACTTGCGTACTGGGCATTTAAACCCCCCTCCTGCCCAGACCAATTTTAGGCTTTCAGCGCTGTCGCATTTTGAATGACAATTGCGCAGTCGTGCGGCGTTGTACCCAAACAAAATTTTTATCATTTTTTCCCCACAAATAGAGCTTTCTTTTGGTGGTATTTGATCACCTCTGCGGTTTTTATTTTTTGCGCTATAAGCAAACAAAGAGCAACGATTTTGAAAAAAGAACAATATTTTTTACTTTTTTGCTATAATAAATATCGAAAAAAAATATAAAAAAGAAAAGTATTCATCAGTTTTGACTGATATATATTCTTCTACATATTTTTGGTAAAAAAAATTTGCCATCGGCGTATATTGATTGGTTTGCGCAAAAGTTATCACGTCTACAAATTATGGGAATTGATTTATGGCGTTTTTACTAGTAATGGCGGCGATCTGCAATTTTTATCGGGACTGCGATATTTCAGCGGACATGTCGGACATTTTTGCAGTGAAGGGGTTAACCTGCAGGGGGCAGTGAAGGGGTTAACTGTGTTCCCTGTATGTGTTCTAACTGTGGGGGGAGCGGGGCTGGCTGGGACATAACAGATCTAGCTGATCCCAGTGACAGAGATCAGTAGATCTGCTATGTCCCCCTTAAAAGAACGGAGAACGGCCATGTTTACATCAGCGGTTCCCCGTTCTGCAGCTGTTACAGGTGATCGGCGGGTCTCGGGCGGACTTCGAGTCCGCCCGACCCGCGGGCTTGCCCACACAGCGTGCGCCGGCCGTGAGAGCGTGCTGCCGCAGGCTGCGAGTGCATGTGAGGAGCGTGCACAAGGACGGATGTCCATGGACGTTCGCCGGGGAATTCAGATCTGCTATCAATTCAGATAGCCGTCTTTCGGCTATAGCGCAGATCTGAACTGGTTAAGAGTGCAAATTCTACAAGGATGAGAGCTGCTCTCCAGGACTTAGACTGGGAGGGAATATTGGCATTGATGAACACAGAACATAAATGGGACCTTTTCAAAAAACTGTATGCAAACTCACTGTAAAGTATATTCCCATGGGCAATAAGTTTAAAAGGCTAAAAATAAAACATGTGGCACACGGCCAAAGTTAAAAAAGTTATAAATGATAAGAAAAGAGCATTTAAAAAATATAAAAATGAGGGAACACTATCAATCTGTACGACAGATTGCAAAAGATAGTAGGACAAACCCCCAAAAAATGTTCAAATATATTTATAGTAAAAAGGCCAGGTTTGAGCATGTAGGCCCTTTACAAAATAATCTAGAGTGCGTGACTGGGGACCAAGAGAAGGCAAACTTATTAAATACATTCTTCAGCTCTGTGTATACAAAGGAGCATGGGGGAGCTCATGTCCACAATGGGGGTGATAGTGACACAGACACAAATGATCCAAAATGGCTCAAAAGGAAATTGGTCATATGGGGGAGAAGACTGACTAAGATGGCCGCACAATGAGGTAACTCCTCACACCCAGGCTTGAAGCAACAATGAACTTCACCTGTCTCCACGGGGGAGATTAGTATTCTTGTGATAGCAGAGAGATCTCACTATAACCTGCATTAGAGCTGTGGTAAAAGAAACCTCCAGACCTCTGCATACCAGCGTAAGGGAAGGAGATTTTAAAAACTACACATTGAGCCTGACGGTGGCCCCGGGGTGGATGAGTTTGGAGCCGTTCTGGACAGCCCTGAAGCTGCCTCTTATCAGCAGCAAAGGAGACCCGAGTACAGGTGTCTACCTACCGGTGGTGGTCGGGTGCTTTCGGCGCCGACCCTGGTCGCGGTGCTTGGAGCGGTCGGGAGACGGAGAGGAGTGAGGAGCTCCCCGCTCACTGTCAGCATTGGGGGCGCTAAATACAAGCGCTGGTGGAGGTGGGTAGACCCGGGAACTTTGGTGGAGGGACCGGCATTAACATTGGCAGCGGTTGTAGACGCCCCTGTGAGGGGGAGAGGAGCGCCGCCCGCCCGTTGCAGGCGGCCCCCAGTGAGGGAACCGGACCCTGGTGGTGGTGGAGAGATTGGGGTGCCTGGCTGGTGATAGTATATCCAGATATCCCGACAAGGGAGATAGGAGCATTGATCAGCTTGCTCCTGAGGAGCAACTGATAACCCTCTGAAGAGCGACAGAGTGGTTGGATAATAGATTTTGGACTTGCTCTATTATAAAATAGGGAGACATACTGGAGTGGAAGAGTGTCTCCTGGGCAGAAAGGATACTGGAATACGGAATCACTAATTTATATTAATTTATACTAAGGAGTGGAAGGAGAGGGGCTGGTGAAGGGAGAGGAAGCACAAGAGAAAGGAAAAAAGGAAGTAAAATGCCTCCTAAAGGGTCTCAGACACAGAAGGCGAAGAAACTATCAGTGGGAACAAAGGAGGGAACTGTCCCTAAGAATCAAAACACACAAAATACAGACATCAAGGGATATTTCCAGCAGACACAGCAACAACCTGAGACACTTAATGCACATAATTTAGAGACAGGTGTGGCGCGCATAGAAGGAGAACCTGAAAGTCTTAATGATAATAGAGTATTAGCAGAAATACAAATGGAAACAGCAGGAAAGACATCTTGGGATATGGAGGCCTATATAAGGGCTTTGCCCACCAGGGAGGATATGGATAAATATGTACTTCATTTAGAGAGGTGCTATAAGACAGAGATACAGGAGATGAAGATAACTGTGGAAAATACTCAAAAAAGGTTGGAAATCATTGAAACAAAAGTATTAGACCAAGATCAGAGAATGACACAATTGGAAAGAGAAAACCAGGAGTTGGGCCACTGTTTAAAACAAGCTATTCATGATTGGGACGATGAAGAAAATAGGAATAGGCGGAGCAATATTAGGGTCAGAGGGAGGGAGAAAGAACATTTTTTCTGTTGTGTTTTTTTTTTTTACACTGGGTTGTGGAATGTTTGTTTGTAATATAAATGATTGATTATTTGTAACAGAAATGCACAATTATCACAATTTTCATTGATATGCACATATTTATGGGGTTTTTTTTTCTTTTTTTTTTTTTACACCCAATGGAGGTGGAAGGTTGAATGTTGGGGTTTTTTTTTTCTTCTTTACACCCAATGGAGGTGGAATGTTGAATGTTGGGTTTTTTTTTTTTTTTTTGTTCTTTACACCCAATGGAGGTGGAATGTTGAATATTGTTTTTTTTTTTACACCCAATGGAGGTGGAATGTTGAATGTTGGGTTTTTTTTTTCTTTACACCCAATGGAGGTGGAATGTTGAATGTTGGGGTTTTTTTATTTATTTTTTTCTCTTTTGGACAATGGGTAGTGGATTGTTTGTTTGTAACAGAAATGATGGATTTGCACAATTATCACAATTTTCAATGATATGCACAATATTTAGAGTTTTTTTTTCTCTTTTGGACAATGGGTAGTGGATTGTTTGTTTGTAACAGAAATGATGGATTTGCACAATTATCACAATTTTCGATGATATGCACAATATTTTTTTTTTTTTTTTTTTAATATGTATTGGAATCCACAGATTATTATGAAATATTGTTAATTGTTAATGTATGCATCACTTAGGGGAGGATGGAATGCATTTTATGCACATATATGAATATGAATATAGGGTGATAGACTATCTGTCTGTATAGGAATGCACATTTATCACAATGCTGTTGATATACACAGAGTTTTTTTTTTATTCTTTCTTCTCTCCCTCTCTGTCCTCCCTTCCCCCTCTGGGCTCCCCCCCCCCGTGGGAGTATGGATGGGGGATTGAACGGAGAGGGAGTGGAGAGGGAGAGGTGAGGGAATGAGAGAGAATATATAAAAAAAAAAAAAACACATAAAGCCTGAAGTAAATTGTGTGGTCAATCAAATGGAGGTTTTCTCATACCCCCAAGTTAGGGAACTTACATTGGTAAGAAGTGACAGACAGTCAGTTAGTATAGGGTATATGTGGGGATTTCCTGAGTGATACTCAAAAGGAAATTCTCTGGGGGTGTTTTTTTTTTCCTCTTTCTTTTAGGAATGAGCCCGGTCAAGTTTTGCTCTTTCAATGTCAGAGGGTTGAATTCTCCAAGTAAAAGATCACAAATCCTAAGCTTCCTCCATAATCAAAAGGTAGGTGTTGTCTTCTTCCAGGAGACGCATTTTCGCTCAGACCATATACCCAATATACAGAATAGGTGTTACACGACATGGTACCATGATACATTTCCCTACTCAAAATCTAAGGGAGTCTCTATAGCAATCCATAAATCCCTCCCTCACCAGGTACTGGGTAAATGGGGGAATAAAGATGGGAGGTCACTACTTCTAAAAGTATCTATTTATGGTAAAAAATACAGTTTTATTAATCTATATGTACCAAATCAAGAGCCAGTTAAAAAAGGGACAAAAATGGTGATAGATCTTATGGAAAAAGCATAAGGGGTAACAGTAATAGGAGGTGATTTTAATTTTGTTCTGGATATAAAACTGGATACTACGGCATCTCGATTATTTCAAACTAACAACCAAATGAAAATGTTGAAGGATATTATGGAGAAATATAAACTAGTGGATATATGGAGAATTCTCCATCCAACAGATAGAGATTATTCTTATTTTTCCAGAATACATATCATAGATTCGATTTTTTTCTTACAAATCAAGCGGTGGTCTCGATGGTGTCAACCGCAGAGATTGGCAGCTTTGTATGGTCAGATCATGCCCCGATATTTATGGAACTTAATCTCCCAAATCATATAAAAGCAAGATGGACATGGAGACTGAATGAGAATTTACTTTTCAATGAGGCTTGCATTACAGAAGTACGACAAGCCATTGAGAATTTTATAATTGACCATGAAAATGATGAAACCGCTCCTACTATGCAGTGGGAAACACTAAAATGTGTGGTGAAAGGCTTATTTATAAAGCATGGATCCAGACTAAAAAGAATAGAAGCAAATAAAATATCTTCTTTATTAAAGGACATCTCGGTATTAGAAAAAACTCATAAACAAAGTCCCATACCAATAAATCTACTTAATTTAACGGATAAACAAAGGGAACTACAAACCCTATTAAATAAACAGACATTACGATTGAGAGATAAAAATCGGGCATTATATTACCAACAGGGTAATAAACCAGGCCGATTACTAGCACGAGCGCTGCGACAACGCATAGAGACCACATCTATATTAAAAATACAACAGGAATCAGGAAGGTTGACATATGACCCTAAAGAAACAATAAATTCCTTTCAAAAATATTATACTAAAATATATAATGTGACTAGTCTAAAAACAGGGAAGGAATTGGAGATATATCGCCAAAAAATACAACAATACATTAAAGAGACAGCTATACCATCTTTGCCAACTGAAACAATAGAAACATTAGAGAAAGACATAACTGTGGAGGAGATCCAACAAGTTATTAGATCCCTGGGCCTTGGCAAAAGCCCAGGTCCAGATGGATTTATGTCACGATTTTATAAGATGTTAGAGGACGTCTTAGTGCCATTAATGAATAAAACGTTCAATTCGATCTCCGTCTCCCAGCCTTTCGTCCCACAGGGAATGGAGGCACATATTACAGTAATCCCTAAACCTGAAAAAGATCATACATTATGTGGAAATTACTGACCCATATCTCTTACAAATATGGATCTACGGATATATGCTAAGATTATTGCTAATAGACTCACTCCAATAATGCCCATATATATTCATTCTGATCAAGTGGGTTTTACGAGGGGCCGGGAGGCTAGAGATAATACTTTGAAAACGGTCACATTGGTGGAATATGCTTGGAGGAGCGCCATCCCATCCTGTCTTCTCTCTATAGATGCTGAGAAGGCATTTGACAGGGTGGGATGGTGCTTCCTAGAGGAGGCTCTGAGGCAATGGGGGATAGGCCCCTGCTTGCTTCAGAGAATTATGACCCTATACTGTGGCCCAAAGACGAGAATTCGGATAGGGGTAATCTATGAGAGTTAATATCAATTACAAATGGAACGCGACAAGGATGCCCTCTGTCCCCCTTGCTGTATATATTGGTGATGGAACATCTGGTCACGGCCATTCGTAATATTCCAGATATACAAGGGATAAGGGTCAAAGATAAGGAATATAAAACATCAGTATATCCAGGCGACCTATTAATATACGTGACCAATACAATTATTACATTACCGAACATTATCCATGAATTTAATAGATTTGGAAGGTTGAGTAATTTTAAAGTAAATTACGAGAAATCGGAGGCTTTAAATATATCATTAACATATAAAACTCAAGGCCATCTTCAGAGGAACTTTCCCTTTAGATGGCAAAAGGAAGCATTGAAATATTTGGGTATATATATACCCCAAGATATAAAGAAACTTCAAGAATTAAACTATAAACCTCTGATTAATAAAATGATAAATATACTCCAAAAATATGATAAAAGAACTCTAGCACGGATGGGTAGGATAAATGTAATAAAAATGGATATATTACCAAAAATGTTATATGTATTTCAAGCAATCCCGATAATGCCTACTACAACTTTATTGCATCATTTACAAAGTACTATAGGAGGGTTCATATGGGAGCATAAAACCCCCCATATTAAAAGAGAAATATTAAGTAGAACAAAATTGAAGGGAGGATTAGCCCTCCCAGACTTTGTAAGGTATCTACGAGCGGCACATATAACAAGGATAGTAGACTGGTTCCATAATATGAAACATAAACAATGGGTAAAACTGAAGCAAGATTTTATGGCCATGGAAGTGAGGTCTCTCCCATGGATAACACCTAAAAATCGACCTAGGACAGACGAAATGCCATCGTTAGTCCATTCAACGTTAAAAGTCTAGGACTCTGTGATGAAGAAAAATTGTTTGTCTTCTCAAATTGGCCCTATGACACCACTATTCTCAAATCCAGAGTTCCAACCTGCAGCAGAAGCCTTAGCCTTCTTAAAATGGCATAAACAGGATAATATTAGACTAACCCAGACGTTAATGAATGGTAAACTCCCCCCGCTAGATATGCTAGGGGAAGAAAATAGAGGTAATTGGATGCAGTATAAAAGGTTACAAACTTTCATACACTCATTAAATCAAAGAGCACCATTAGAAAGACCATTAACAGAGTTCGAAAAGGTACTGTTACAAATAGAAAAACCAAATCTTGTATTATCAATAATATATAAATGTTTGCTCCCCAAAGAACTTGAAGAAGTTACATACCTAAATAAATAGGAAATAGAGCTGGGAACAAAAATATTGTTATCAGACCGAGAACGATCCCTGATATTAACACACAAACTATCCCCTTCTACTAGATATCAGGAGAGAAATTATAAAATTATAGTAAGATGGTATCGATGTCCAGTTGACTTACATAAAATAAATGAAAATAACTCAGATAATTGTTGGAAATGTAAAAAATATGAAAGGAACAATGGCACATATGTGGTATTTCTGTCCGAGGATTGGGCAATTCTGGTCAGAGGTATTTGACATATATAGAGAAATCACTGGCTCCACCATACAATTAGATGTTCAAGTTTCGGTTTTATCAATAATCCCGGGGTCAATAAAAAAGATTAAAGAAGGAATACTACGGCATATGCTGACAGCAGCGAGAACAGTAATAGCCCGGAAATGGCGGAAAGAGATTGCTCCATCAATTACGGAGAGGGTGTGTGAGATGGGCGAGTTGCGCTCTATGGAGGAGACAATTAGAACGGAGGATGGTTTAAGAGAAAAGTTTTTAAAAACATGGAAACAATGGGATGAAGCCAGAATGTCTGGTATAATAGGAAAATATATAAAATAAGAAGCTTGACCTGGCCGGGGTCATATAAATTAAATTCCAATATTTTTTTTTTCTATTTGTCTTCTTTGTCGGGTTAGGGAGGGTTTTTTTTTCTATTAAACGTATTACAGACAGGGAGGGCAGAAAGTAGGCAGAAATGGAAAAGAAACACTTAGGGAGATCCTCAAGATACCTAGTACAACAGTATGTATGGATCATGTCATATAACACTTGACTTTGTGAAATGGATATCTGCCTGAAATATGCTGTCCTTATGTTATGTATACGGTAAAAGTTTTTGTTTTTTCAAAACGAATAAAAAGAAATTGTAAACAAAATGGCTCAAAAGTGAAATGGTCCAGAAGTATTTAGGCAGAATAAAGGTAGATAATGCACCTGGACCAGATGGCATCCATCCACGGATCCCAAAGGAATTGAGCTCTGTCATTTCAAAGCCATTTTATCTCATTTTTAGGGACTCCTTAATGACTGAAATAGTACCACTGGATTGGCATAGGGCCAGGTTTACAAAGGAATCAAAGTCTTTACTAAGTAATTATAGACCTGTTAGTTTAACTTCTATAGCTGGAGAGTTTACTAAAAGCCCAAATAGATGAGTTCTTGTTAGAAAAAAATGTTTTAAGCAACAGACAGCATGGATTCTTGAAAAACAGAAGTTGTCAAACAAACCTGATTTCTTTTTATGAGGAGGTAAGTAAAACCTTGGACAGAGGGGTGGCTGTGGATGTGGCATACTTGGATTTTGCGAAAGCGTTTGACACCATTCTCCACACACGGCTAATGTGTAAGGTAAACTCAACAGGCTTGGAAAGATCAGTTTGTAAATGGATAGAAAACTGGCTAAAAGACTGAATTCAGAGAGTAGTGGTTGATGATTCTTACTCTGAATTGTCTAAGATTATCAGTGGTGTACCCCAAGGTTCAGTGTTGGGACCCTTACTTTTCAATATATTTATAAATGATATATGGTGTGGGATTAAAAGTACCATTTCAGTGTTTGCAGATGACACCAAGCTATGCAGTGAAATAATGTCCTTACAGGATGTCTCCAACTTACAAGCAGACCTCAATGCACTGTCTAATTGGGCGACTATGTGGAAAATGAGGTTTAATATTAATAAATGTAAAGTTATGCATTTGGGGGCTAAGAATATGCATGCATCGTACATACTAGGGGGAGTACAAGTATGGGAATCCATAGTGGAGAAGGATCTGGGGGTTTTGGTAGATCATAAGTAGAGTTGAGCGAACCCGGACTGTAAAGTTTGGGTCCGTACCGAACTTTGGGGTGTCCGGGACCCGGACCCAAACCCGGACTTT
This sequence comes from Glandirana rugosa, assembly GCA_018402905.1. Lineage (NCBI taxonomy): Eukaryota > Metazoa > Chordata > Amphibia > Anura > Ranidae > Glandirana > Glandirana rugosa. The sequence goes on along the minus strand of BLSH010142107.1, from coordinate 841,949 downwards.
TCAAAAAAAGTCCGGGTTCGGGTCCGGGGTTCTGGTGATTTTAATGAAAGTTCTGAAAATTGCTGTAAAAAAAAGTCCAGGAAGGTCCTAGAGGTCTGCAAAAGGAAGGAAAATGTGGGTAAGGGTGGGACAAATGCCCTACAAAGAAATGGGGACAGGGAAATAACTTTAAATATTTTTAAAAAAATTTATAAATTTCAATAAAGGGACAGGGGTAAAGAAACATCCCGTAAACAGGGTGGGAATGGGTGTAAAAGGAAGGAAAACGTCTGGAGATCCTGGAAGGACCTGAAAAAAAATGTCGTTAAAAGTCTTGAAAGTAATTTTAGTGGTCTTGGGGCCTGGGCTTGGGCCTGAAAAAAACTTTTCAGGCCCAAACCCAGGCCCAGGGCCTGTGGGGTTTCAAGCCATGCCTGGGTTTGAAATGTCAGGCCCAAGCGAGTTGAGATGAATACTAGATGGTTTTGGGGGTCTAGGAAGAGGTGATACCTAAGGGTATGAACATGAGGGGGATCATACATGCT
>BLSH010142107.1:824600-840721 GCA_018402905.1 Glandirana rugosa | reverse complement strand
TCCCGGTTTTATTTAAAGTGACACACACACACAGCTTCCAGATGTTTGCAGAACAGTGATATGGGTTCTCCCGGCTTATTTATACTTTTTTGACACAGTTTGAAGATGATTTTAAGAACAGTTATATGGCTTCTACCGTTAATTAATACTTTTCAGACCCAGTTTGAAGATGATCCACATTCACCTCCATTTTGTTTTTATTTTTTTTTAAATATTTAAAGTTATTTCCCTGTCCCCATTTCTTTGTAGGTCACTTGTCCCACCCTTACCCCCATTTTCTTCCTTTTGCAGACCTCTAGGACTTTCCAGGACTATTTTACAGCCATTTTTGTGCCTAAAAGTTCGGGTCCCCATTGATTTCAATGGGGTTCGGAGTCCGGGACAAAGTTCGGGTTCTGTCCGGACCCGAACCCGGACTTTGTCCCGAAGTTCGGCCGAACCAGCAGAACCCGGACTTCTAGAAATTTGCTCAACTCTAATCATAAGCTTAATAATGGCATGCAAAGCCGAGCTGCAGTTTCCAAAGCAAGCAAAATCTTTTCTTGTATTAAGAGAGGTATGGACTCCAGAGATAGAGACATCATTTTGCCCCTGTACAAATCAAATAAGACCCCATATGGAATATGCAGTTCAGTTTTGGGCACCAGTTCTTAAAAAGGATATCGGGGAACTGGAGAAAGTGCAGAGAAGGGCAACCAAACTAATAAGAGGCATGGAGGAGCTCAGCCATGAGGAAAGATTAGAGGAGCTGAATTTATTTTCTTGAGAAGAGGAAATTAAGGGGGGGATATGATCAACATGTATAAATACATAAGTGGTCCATATAGTGAACTTGGTGTTGCGTTATTTACTTTAAGGTCATCACAAAGGACAAGGGGCATTCTTTACATCTAGAGGAAAAAAGATTTAATCTCTGAATACGGAAAGGTTTCTTCACAGTTAGAGCTGTGAAGATGTGTAATAGACTCCCTCCAGAGGTGGCTTTGGCCAGCACGGTAGATTGCTTTAAAAAAGGCCTGGATTCTTTCCTTAATGTAAATAATATAACTGGGTACTAACATTTTTAGGTAAAGTTGATTGCCTATCGGGGATCAGGAAGGAATATTTTTCCCTGCTATAGCAAATTGGATCATGCTTTGCTGGGGTTTTTTGCCTTCCTCTGGATCAACTGTGGATGAAGGATTGAATATGGGATTGTATGGTTATATATAATTTTTCTATTTTTTTATTTTTTTTGGTTGAACTAGATGGACTTGTGTCTTTTTTCAATCTGACTAACTATGTTACTATGTAACGTGGTGGAAAGACATGCCACCTGAAGAAACTAGAAATTTATGAATAGTCCTATTGAGACGTCTCCTAATCCTATCCACATAATATAGCTTACCAGAGGGAGACCAGATAAGCCTAGGAATCATCTTGGAAAATGCTAAAATGGCATTAGGTAACAAAAGGTCTCTCCTCATGTTGCATAGTAACTCCCAAGTTTTGATTTTCCTTATATCATTCGCCCCAGCATAAATGACCAAAACTTGTGGAGAAGGCCAAATGCTGGACAGATGAATTAGGTGGTCCCTAAGATTTCACCATCTTAAACTTCTAATGCCTGACCATGAAAATCATAAATTCATTAATGTCCAGACCTAAATTGGTCGAATAGGTCCTGGATCCAGCATGTTTCTTAGCCCAGAAAATGTAGGAATGTCCTACTATCCAGATATTTTTTTTTGGATGAATCTGAAAAATAAAATTACATCATTAATAAATTAGTGCAGACATATATTTTGTACCTATTACTGCCCCAACGGCCTACCTTTTTAAGATCATCTGGCGAAAAACCAATCAATCAGCTGTAATAACTGCCCCAATCCTAAATGAATGGGATGAGAATCGGAAACCCGATAGATTTAGGCGTTTCAAACAAGCAGATAGTACAGCTGAAAACTGGTATTTAGTCAAGAAGGACAAATCCTAATGTGTAAAAAAGGAATTTTCAGAAGGGGGTCTAATGAAAGATACCCAACAACATGGGTGACTGTACATAATAAAGGATTAGGAGATTTACCCACAGTGATCCAATGACCTTTACCTAACAAAGAGGTTTTTGACCTACAAATGAAAAGGTTTAGGCACTCCGCTTCTAGTGAAACATGAGAAAATAGAAGAAATTAACTTGACAACCTATTCTGTCATGTAAACTCCACAACTCTTAGGGTTCAAAAAAGGCAGATGAAAAGGCATCTCTAAAAAGCAGGCACTCAAATTCAGAGAAACAAACAGCTTCTTACACAGAGAGAAGATTTATCAATATGTTCACAGAAATAGGGCGCCTAGAATCCCGAGCAGTGTGGGACTTCCTAAGACCTTTGAGAACCTGACTGACCTGAAAGAAAGAAGTCAAGGCTGGCAAGCATGCAAATTTGAAAGAATGAAATGCCTGCCAATATCTTACTCACTAATGCAGGACTGAGTTTTGACTGGATTAAATGGGACACAAATGCTAAAGAGACATAAGCGTTCACTTCCATAACATCCAAACGCATAACATAGCAAAAATAACACCATCTGGGCCATGCAAGATGATAGACTAGCCATGTCTCCCTTGATACATAGTTTTTGAGATTGGAAAATATCAGCTCCAAATTAAGCCCCAGAGGAAATCTGGGCAAGGGGTGCCACATGGATCCACCGACAGAGCCAGTTCCCAAAATTTCTTAAACTGCAAATGAGACAAAGCATCAGGTATGTTATTATGTATACTGGCTATGTGTTTGGCTTTCAACCAGATATTAAATCGCATGCAGTGCAGCTCTAGCAAACGCAGCAATTTAACCTCCTTAGTGGTATTCCCGATTGTGGCTCGGGGTGAATTTTCACTACCAAAAGCATCGCAGGATCCAGGCAAAGTTACTTACCTTGTCCCCAGGATCCTGCGATGTCCTCCCACTGTGTCCGCGGGATTTGTCCTCCGCCTGATGTACTGTGTGCCAGGCTCTGTTCCCTGTGAGCATTGCGATGCATGGGGGTGGAGCCCGGCGGCAAATTAAAAATGTGAAAAACACATAAATACATACTGTACACTGTAATCTGTAAGATTACATTACTGTATCAAATAATTTCACATCCCTTTTATCCCTAGTGCTTTGCCCAGTGCCCTGCATGCACTTTTATATTATATGCCATTTTTTCTGCCTGGAAACTTGAGAATATGCGTGGCATCTAAAAAGTGGCATACGTCCATGGCATACGTTAAAAGAGTTTTTTAACCAGCTAGAACATGCAAACAGACAAAAAGTTTGGGCGAACATCCGAACACTATTAAAGTCTATGGGACCTGAACATGAAAAATTAAAAGTGCTAATTTTAAAGGCTTATATGCAATGTTATTGCCCTAGTGTATGGGGACCCGGGTCCTGTCCTAGGGGACATGTATCAATGAAAAAAAAAGTTTTTAAATCAATAGTTTTTTTCAGGAGCAGTGATTTTAATATTGCTTAAAGTGAAAAATTCCTTTAAATATTGTGCCCGAGGGGTGTCCTTAGTCTGAGTGTAAAAGGGTGCATCTCTGTGAGGTGTAGAACATAGCCAGAGCAAAATGACACTTCTATAGGAAAAATTGTCATTTAAAATCGCAGCTGTAATGTATAAAAATCACAGAAAAAAAGTGCATGTGGTCCCCCCCCCCCCACCAGGCTCTTCGGGTCTGGTTTGGATATTTTTTTTATTTTTAGTTTAACATATTTTTATTGAGTTTTAAATGTTACAATAATATGTATAGTTCTTTACATATTAAGAGTACACAACTCAGATCTTACACAAACTCGGATCTTTAAACATTTCCTAGAGTGCCTTGCATTCTTGGTTTCTATATTTCTATATTATTTTTTGGACCACCCCGTTTTCCCCTGTTTTTATAGTATTTTATGGAATGTATCCCAGACCAAATTGAATAAAAACAAAGGGTACATTTTAAAACATACCACGCTATGGAGTCATCTCTGTTTTTTATCCTCTAATACGTTGGATGTACATCCCGGAACGCCCCCAGAGCTGTGTGAACGGAAATCGCCCACCCACCACAGGAGAGCCCCCCAGTGACCAGAGGAGAACCCCCATCACAGGACCGGATCCCCAGGAGTAACAAAGATAGGCACGCGGCCCCTGCAGGGGCGCTGCCCTCTGGTAAGAAGGGGACCTAAAGGGGGAGCACGAATGTCACAAAATTCCACGGAAAATGACCAATTGCACTGAATGAGCACCAAAAAGTCACAGATTGTATCACACCATATGGACTGTCTCCTTTATCTGTAGTTGCTACAAATATCTATATTACTGTATCTTATGTACATATTAGTATCTTGACTAAAAACGTGTACCAGATTTCTGCATTATATATACCTCATAGATATGCCATATTAACACGTTGGTACCAACACATACACAACCTAAATACCAATTTTTGAGAACTTGTAAGGCTCAAAAGAGAGCACCAGTCATTAAACCATAGGATTGAATATATCAAAGTCTATAGACGACACAATCACCCTCGGAATAAGAACTTTTTTTAAAATACTAGCACATTGGTACTAGCACTTGCACAAAAATGTTATATTAAAATATATATTTCCTATCTTATTTTATAGTACACCACTTTTGCACAAACTTGCACTTTATTAAATTGCTCCCACATCTCTATATTATATTATATAATTCCCATTGGAACATATGACCATAACACAAAAAACACACACTTATTTTCCATTACTTAGACAGCGCCACATCCAAGCACCACCTCTATCTAACTGGTTATTACAGTGATGAATGAGATCTTCAAGAGTGAGAATTGCTAACAGTAGCTTGTGAAAAACTTTGGTTGCAAGTTATAAACAGTACAATACAAGTTATTGCTTGAGTTTTTTGTATGGGTACTCAAAAAGTAATATCACATAATAAGAAGGGGGAAGGGAGGGTGAAGGGAGGAGAGGACTTGCAAAGTCGAGGCTATAATTAAATTCATTCGTATGTAAATAATCTTATGGTGTTTTAATTACTTGTACATTTGGGGCTTTTTGTCCATAGGGCCCATTTTTTGAGAAATTTTGGGTAGGAAAGGGTGATTAGGGCAAACGATCTTTCCATATCATATTGGTGGTTGATTTCTGCTATGGTTTCTGAGATTTTAGGGATGTCAGTAGATTTCCATTTTCTAGTGATGTTTATTTTTGCAGCATATAGGATGTGTATAATGACGTGTCTAGCAGAAGGGGGAAGTGATTCTAATCCTATGTGTAATAGTGCTGTTTTTGGGTCTGGGCTAAGTATGTGGCCTGTGACTTCCGCTATCAGCTTGAAAGTTGTGGTCCAGTAGGAGGTTAGGGATTTGCAGGACCACATTATGTGCATAAGGGATCCAAGGTCGCCACATTTACGCCAACATTGTGGTTGGGTAGTAGGGTATATTTTAGAGAGTTTTAGTGGTGTAAGATACCAGAAGTGTAATATTTTTAAGTAAGATTCCCAATGATTCGCACATCTGGAAGTTTTGGCAGAGTATAGAAGGGCCTTCTGCCAGTTATCGTCTGTTGTGTTGTGGCTTAGTAATGGTTCCCATTTTTCTAAGGATGAGGTTCTGAGTGGGAAAATTGCTGCATTGATATTATTATGAAAAAAGGATATTCAGTGTCCTCTACAGGATGAGGTTTTAAAGAACTGGTGCACTTTAGTTGGAATATCTATTTCTACAGGGATTTTGTGAGAGTGTAGGTAGTGGTGAATTCTTACGTACGTGTAAAACTCGGAGGGTGGTAAGTTATAGTGCTTCTGTAAGGCAGGGAATGGGATTAGTTTCCCTTTGTCATAGAGTTGTTGGATATGGTTGATATTACATTGTATCCATGGGGTAGTATTTAAATTCGGTATTATTCCTTTGAGTGTGTTTATTGGGAGTTTTATGTGATCTGCTGGTTGTGGGTTTAGAGAGGTCAGGTATGTCCATGCTTGTTGTGAGGCTTTGATAGTTGGGTGGTTGAGTTCTTTGGCTTTGGGGAGAGCAGCGGAAATGTATAGGTAGGAAAGAGGTGTCATAGGGTGGAGGGCAGAGGATTCTAGTAAGGACCAGATTTTTTTCTTCAGAGGGATGCCACCAGTAATATAATTGATCCAATAATGATGCTATGTAGTATGTATGTAAATGTGGCAGAGCAGCACCTCCTTTGTTTAGCGGTCTATATAGCAGATGGGACGCACATCTAGGGCGTTTTGATTCCCATATGTATTGGTTGATATGTTTTTGAGCGGTTAAGAAGAAATTTTTGGGAACGATAATAGAGAGAGTTCTAAAGAGGTACAGTGATTTGGGAAGTATAAACATTTTTACAATTGCTATACGGCCTAGTTTGGATATGCCTTTGGAGCGTATTGAGTTAAGTTCTTTAGGAAGTGATTGTAGGATCGGTTTGTGATTTAGGTCATATAGTTGTGCGGTGTGTGGGGTCAGGTTGATCCCTAGGTAGGGAATTGACTTGGAGGATGAGGAGAAAGCGTACTTTTGCTGTAGAGTATTTTGGGTGTGGGGGGGCAGGTGTATTTTGAGAATTGTTGATTTGGAGACATTAAGTTTATAGTAAGATACTTGGGTGTATTGATTGAGGACCTGTATAGCGGAGTGGAGAGATTGGGTTGGGTTAGTAAGTAGGATGATTATGTCGTTGGCGAAAAGGCTGATTTTCTGTTCTGTGTGATTGTAAGGTATGCCAGATATTTTTGGGTCTGCTCTTATTTGGGATGCTAAAGGTTCTATTAGTAGGGCAAATATTAAGGGGGAAAGGGGGCAGCCTTGACGTGTACCATTTGTTATCTTAAAGGGTTTGGATAGTAGGCCATCTGTTAAGACTTTCGCTGACAGAGATGAGTAGAGGGCCATGATGGCTTGGTTTATCCAACCCGTAAAACCACATTTTTGTAAAGTGTCTTGCAAGAATCCCCAGTGAATCCTGTCAAACGCCTTCTCTGCATCCAGGGAAAGGAACTGAGAAGGCATTTTTTTGTATTGCAGCTCGTGTAGGAGAGATAATAGTTTTCTTGTGGCATCTGGGGCTTGTCGTCCAAGTACAAAGCCCACTTGGTCAGGGTGTATCAGCAAAGGAATTAGAGGCATAAGTCTTCTGGCTAGTGTTTTAGCATAAATCTTAATGTCCGTATTGATGAGAGATATGGGTCTGTAATTTTGAACCTCCTGGGGATTCTTGCCAGGTTTATGTATTGTGGTGATTATTGATTGCAAAAACTCTGTAGGAAGGGAGCCAGAGGATGCAGCACAATTGAAGAGGTCTGCGAGATGGGGGGCCAGGTTAGTTGTGAATTGTTTGTAGAATTCGTTAGTGTAGCCATCCTCACCTGGAGATTTATGTAGTGGAAGGGTTTTTATAGTGTCTTCTATTTCTTGGGAAGTGAAGGGTTTAGATATGGATTGGACTTGGGTTTCTGTGAGGGAGGATAGATTGATTGTTTTTAAATATTCCTGTATAGTGATTGGAGTGGGTTGGGGTGTTGTGGTGTCATCTTTAAGATTATAAAGGGCTTGGTAGAAATCACCAAAGGCGTCTGCAATTTCTGCAGGGTTCGTGTGAAGTTTTTTGGATGTGGGATGATAGACCGCACTTATTTTGGCTTTTAATCATTGTTGTTTGGCTGATTTCGCCAATAGAGAGTTGGCTTTATTACTCAGGGAATAGTATATGGACTTGGTTCTTTTTAAGTTCTGTTCAATTTTGTATGATAGGAGGGATCGGAGTTTGTGTCTGTCTTGTTGTAAGGAGTCTGCTAGGGTGTGTGTAGGGGTTTGTTTGTGTTGGGTTTCTTTTTGTTTAATTGATTGTAAGACCTCTTCAATTTGCCTTCTCCTCTGGCTATTTAAGTTGGATTGCATTTGGATAAAAATTCCCCTCATGTAGGCAATGTAGGTTGCCCATATAATGGGGATAGATACTTCTGGTGAAGAGTTCGTTTGAAAAAATAAGTTGTGTGCTTGGATGATTTTCTGGTGGTGTTCAGGTTTAGACAGTATGGCCGAGTTTAGTCTCCAGAGTCTAGTGGCGTTGGCCTTGCGGGGTTCATCTATTTGTATCGAGACCGAGGCATGGTCCGACCACGTTATTGTCCCAATACTTGAGGAGGTTATTGTTTGTAGTGTCCATTTGTCCGTGATGAAGATGTCAATTCGGGAATATGAGAGATGTGGTGGGGAGTAATATGAATAGTCTCTTTCGGTGCTGTGCTGGCATCTCCAGATGTCATACAGGTCCATGGAGTGAAGTGCTTGATTTAGGGTTTGATGGGGTGCTCTTTTGTTGTTGGAGGCGTCTAAGTCTCTATTGTTGATGATGTTGAAGTCGCCTCCAATGATAAGTTTGCCTTGTCTAAGGTCCAAGATTTTTTTGAATAGTCTTCTGCAGAATCTAAGTTGCTTGGTGTTGGGGGCATACACGTTTGCGATGGTATATATGGTTCCTTCTGTGTCACATATGAGGATGTGGTATCTGCCAAGAGGGTCGACTGTCTCCGATAGGAGGCGAAAGGCGGAGGTGTTTCTTATTGCTGTTAGGACTCCATTTTTCTTTCAGGGGTTGGAAGCAAGGAAAATGTGTGGATATTGTCGCAAGTGTAGAGTAGGAGATTTATCCATAGCAAAGTGGGTTTCTTGGATTAGGAAAATGTCCGGTTTAAGTAAGTTGGCCTCTCTGACCAGCGATGCACGTTTATATGGTTAGTTCAGACCTCGTACGTTGAGGGTTGTAATTTTAAGAAGCATCAGGGTATGTGATATTCGATGTGCATGTAGGTGTGTTTTTTTTTTCCATGTGGGTCAGAGATCTGGGGATAGGTTTGCTGGAAGTGTTCTTCCTTGGTCGAGGCGTTGAATGGGGCCAGGTAGTGGTCATTATCTGGTTTCCCAGATGTTGTCTCTTTTTGAGTGCGTAGTTTTGCAAGGGGTAGTTATTTGCAAGATCCTGTGGGTGTCGTAGGTGGGGTGGTGTTGTTTAGGGGAGGAAGGGCGGGGGAGGAGGGAAGGTTAAGAAGGGCTTGCCAGAAATGCAAGCAACATGGGTAGCATCTTTTGCTACTTTAGGAGGTAGGGGGGATATAGGAATCCGAGTCATTAACGTAATGATCGGGAATAGAACAAAACAGAACTTAGTTGCCAGTGAGGCTTAACACTAGCAAGATCAAAGCTGTAGTGAGTTGAACTGGAGCATCCAATGGTTTTAGGTGGCTTTTCTATGACCATTGTGTGTCCATGCGTTGTGGGCGCTTTGGAGAGGGGCAAGGTTCTAATACTGGTATTATTCCACATTCTTTAAGAAGTGTTAAACCTGATTCCAAGCTTCTGATTGTGTGAGATTTTCCTTGTCGCTTAATTGTTATTTTCGTAGGGTATCCCCATTGGTAGGGAATAGTGTGGTTCCATAGTGCTTTTGTTATAGTTGAGAGGTTTCTTCTATTCTGTAGGGTCGCTTTCGAGAGGTCAGCGTAGATTTTGATTCCAGTGTAGGGTTCTGGTATTGAAGAGATGTTTTTTGCGGCTAGCATTACTTTTTCTTTCGCATGATAAAAGTGAACCCTTGCTAGGACGTCCCTTGGAATTGAGGCTGGCAGGAAGTCCGGTTTTGGAATCCTGTGGGCTCTGTCAATAGCTAGTTCTAGGTCAGAGAGTGATGGGCTTATTGTTTTCATCAGCTGTTGTACATAAGGTACCAGTGTGTCAGGAGTTATTGACTCTGGTATTCCTCGCAGTTTGAGATTGTTCCGCCTGGAGCGGTCCTCCAGGTCGGCTATTTTGAGGCGTAGTTGTTGTATTTCTGAGTCTTGGTCTGTGAGGGCATCCACCATGTTGTTGTGGGCCTTACACATTTCACTAACCTTAGTCTCTATGTGTGAGATTCTGGTCTCCTGTTTTTTGATAGGTGCAAGGGTTGTATACATATCTGATTGAAGAGATTGTTGGAGAGAGATCATCACAGTCTTCAAAAATACTTCTGTGATAGGTTGTTCTGAAGCTGGTATTTTCTCTGTGTGAGAAGGAACGAGGGTTGGTAGATCACTCGTTTCCGCGAACGGATCTTCAATTTGTTCTTCGAGTGAATCTACGAGTGGATCTGCGAACGTATCTTCATTCGGGGTTCGCTTGGGTACAACGTCGCACAACTGCGCAATTATCAGTTAAAGCGACGCAGTGCTGAATCGCAAAAAGTGCTCTGGTCCTAACCTAGGAAATCCTTCCGGGGTGAAGTGGTTAATAAGCTTCTTCTTTTAGTCTTCTTGCTTCCTCTCTTCATCTTCAATCTTCATCTTCTTCTTCTTTCACCGCCGCCGCTCTCCCCACTGCTGCAGTCCGGCCCCTGCGCGTCTCCCAGATTGGGCGGTCTTCACAATGACAGTTCTTTTATAAAAAGGGCCGGGCCACCCAGTGTCGTAAATGGGTGACCTGCCCCCTTTTGACATCACATGAAGTCAAAAGGGGGTGGGTTCACTCGGTTATGTCACTGGGTGGCCCCGCCCCATTTTATAAAAGTACTGTCATTGTGAAGACAGCCCATTCTGGGAGATGCGCAGGGGCCGGACTGCAGCAGCGGGGAGAGCTGCGGCGGTGAAAGAAGAAAGAAGAAGAAGATGGAGATTGAAAACGAAGAGCGGAAGCAAGATGAGTAAAAGAAAAAGCAGAAGACCAGAAGAAGGACCGGGCCAGGAGAAGATGGAGGAAGAAAGAAGAAAAGAGCTATTTTACAAAATAAAGGACTTGTCAAAAACTGCTGTTTTTTTTACATTACTCTCCTTTTTTGGTGAATGGGTAGTGATATAATGTACCCTATACCTATTCACATGGGGGGGTCGGGATCTGGGGGCCCCCTTATTAAAGGGGGCTTCCAGATTCTGATAAGCCCCCTGCCCGCAGACCCCCACAACCACCGGCCAGGGTTGTGGGGATGAGGCCCTTCTCCCCATCAACATGGGGACAAGGTGCTTTGGGGGGACCTCAAAGCATCCTCCCCATGTTGAGGGCATGTGGCCTGGTATGGTTTGGAGGGGGGGTGCTCGCTCGTCCCCACCCCCTCCTGCCATGCAAGGGCTTAGTGCTCATATAAGGGTCTGGTTTAGATTTGGGGAATCCCACTCCATTTTTTTTTCTAAATTTGGCACGGGGTTCCCCTTAAAATAAAATCAATACCAGACCTGAAGGGCCTGGTTTGGGTTTTGGGGAAGACCCCACATCATTTGTTTTAAAATTTTAGCGTGGGCCCTGCTGTTGTAAATTCATTTACAAATTGTGACGAAAGCCCCAAGTCAAACAAGTGGTGAAAAATTGAGCCTTAGTTGCTGGCAGTGCCAGAACACTGTAACCCCTTGCAGTTACTCTTTTTGGGCGCAGGAAAGGGCCTGCTGTTCTAAATTAGTTTAACCACTTAAGGCCCAGAGCCCTTTTTTTCACTGGTTGTTTACAAGTTAAAATCATTTTTTTTTGCTAGAAAATTACTTAGAACCCCCAAACATTATATTTTTTTTCAAACACCCTAGAGAATAAAATGGTGATCGTTGCAATACTATTTGTCACATGGTATTTGCTCCGTGGTCTTTCAAGCACAATTTTTTTGGAAAAAATATGTTTTTTCTGTGAAAAAATAAGACAACAGTAAAGTTAGCCCGATTTTTTTGTACGTTGTGAAAGAGGATGTTACGTCGAGTAAATAGATACCATACATGATTGCAAATTGTATCATCAAAAGTGTCCCATACATTTGTGACAACATGTAGCGCTAATACATCCTCATAGAAAGTTCCAATATCCCTTTTAATATATATAGATGTGTGTGTATGGAATCTCAGGGTCCCCATATAAAGACCCCCAGCAATTCTTCTTAACCGCATACACAGTCCAATCTTCACTATCTCCCACCAGGAATTACACTCACCGGAATTAGTTGCCTCACACTCTCGTGCTCGGCCACTTTGCGTGTATGATCAGGGATCTCTCAGGAGTTGCTCTCCGGACTTTTACTGTTATCCTCGTTGTGGGGATCTGACCGTCTCGATCGTATCGTCCACCGCACACTCTTACAATCTCTGCATGAAGTGCTGGATCTCTGATGTTCACCAGTGGAAAGCCTTGGATGCATCAGTAGGGAAAAATAAGGAAACAGCTCCACATAGTGCGTTATCATTTAAAAACACACCGTTTATTAATGCACACACATATAAAACCCCTACATTAGGGTACTCACAAGAGGCATATGTAAAAAAGCAGTAGCTCAGTGTAGTGCCAGAGATCGGATGGTGCCAAGTCAGTGCCCCTCTCCTCTCCGACCGCCGATTCTCCCGACCAGCAGGATAGAGTCAGCCGTCTCTGCTAACATCTAAATCAGTTGCCGTGTGGATGTGACAGACGCGTTTCGTCAATGGACTTCCCATTAATAAATAAATACCCTCCCCCATCTGATTTGCACAGGTGGAAAAGCTAAAACCTTTCTGGTGGCTCCATACTTGTCAAACGCCCTCCTTCCAGCACTCCACCTTTCTATATGGAAGCATATTCAATCCTCCTAGTCCCAACAATACAAATTCACTTATGGACCGTACATTATCAGCGCCAGCTTCGGCAGTGTAGCAGCCCCAATAGCTGCAAACTCACCTTGGCTTTTATAGGTATAATGACACATAGTGAAAGCCCTCTTAAAATCATTGCTAAATATTACATCGCCCCAAATTCATAGACCGATGAAACCAGTTAGGTAACACTCACAAACCCCCATACTGTAACATGATGACAATCAGTACATGGGTATAACAATAACGACCCAAATATCTTTTAAACTTAACCATATATCCCCACACACACACTTGCGTGAATCCCTGTGAGCCTCTCCTATAGACCTGAATCTCAGAGAAGGGGGCTTAACAGAACCGTACAGAACTTAATCCCTTTGAACTATATGCGGTAACTAATCACCTTGATATTATAGATTGACGCAAGCCCTCTCAGACACACTGGTTAATAGAAACAATCCTTAATTCACTCATTAACCCCCAAAATCTACATATCCAGAGTACCGGTCAAACATTATTTTAAAAGTCATTAACCACTTCAATACTATGCACTTAGAACACTTTACTACCAGACCAATTTTCAGTTTTCAGTGCTGTTGCGCTTTGAATGACAATTGCGGGGTCGTGCGACGCTGCACCCAAACAGATTTTTTATCATTTTGTTCCCACAAATAGAGCTTTCTTTTGGTAGTATTTGATCACCCCTGCAGTTTTTATTTTTTGTGCTACAAAATTTTGAAAAAAAAAAAAAAATTCTCTATTTTTGTCACAAAACTTTGTAAATAAGTAAATTTTCTCCATCACTGGTGGGCACTGATGAGGCTACACTGACGGGCACTGATGTGGCAGTACTGATTGGCACTGATGAGGCGGCACTGATGAGGTGGCACTGATGATGAGGCACTTATATGCAGCGATGATGAGCACTGTTAGGCGGCACTGATAAGCAGCACTGACGGGTACTGAGAGGCGGCACTGATATACAGCACTGATGGGCACTGATATGCAGCACTGATGGACACTGCTAAGTGGCACTGATGGGCACTAATAGACAGCACTGATTTGCACTCATAGGCGGCACTGGGCACTGATAGGTGGCACTGATGGGCACTGATAGGTGGGCACTGGTAGGTGGCAATGGTGGGCACTGATATGTGGCACTGGTATGCATTGATACGGGCACTGATAGGGGCACTGGTGGGCATATTTATTGATAGGGGCTCATTCCCTGGTGGTCTAGGGTGGCATCTGAAGGTGGCACTGAGTGCCATCCACATTGGGCAGTATGTCATTTACCTGGTGGTCTAGGGGGGTCTCCCTGGTGGTCCAGATCGGCTCCCTGGTGGTCCCTGGTCGGCTCCCTGGTGGTCCTGGGTGGGCACATCCCTCGTGGTCCCTGGGCAGGCTCCCTGGTGGTCTAGGGTGGCGATCCGAGGGAGGGATGTGCTGAGAAATCATCAGCACAAACCCTCCCTGTCAGGGATGCAGCTGATCGGCTCTCCCCTCCTCAGGTCTGCAGACCTGAGTACAGGAAAGCCGATAAACGGCTTTCCTGTATTACACTGTGACCAGCCGTGATTGGTCACGGCTGGTTACATGGTAAAGTGCTTCGGATCAAAGCGCTTTACCGAGATCGGTATTGCGGGGGGTCAGACTGACCTCCCACACCACCGATCGCCGCGATGCGCGCCCCCCCGGGCGCGCGGCGGCTTGTTATCCTGAGGACGTCATATGATGTCCAGTCAGGATAACTGAGCCACTTCCCGGCCGTCATTTTGCATACGGCGGTCGGGAAGTGGTTAATGAATGAATTAATGTCCAGTTCCACATTTATTCCTCTATGGGTCAGGCTTTTCATTAAAAAAAGCCATTTTGTTTCGCGCTGAGACAATCGTCTCACGCGATTAGAACACCTCCAGAACGGTTAAGCTAAATCAATCCCACAAAATTGTAACACGGCTGGGTCTCTATTATGCTTGATCCTGAAATGTAGGGACACACTATGTTCCTTGTACCCCCTTCTAATATTGGCTAAATGTTCTGCCACTCTAACCTTTAACTGTCTTTTAGTTCTACCGATATACGTTAACCCACAAGGGCACCAAAGAAGATACACGACATAGCTAGAATTGCATGTAATGAATACCATGATACCATACATGTTATGGATGAAAATTGCGCACACTTACGGAATGGCAACAAATTCCGGTACTTAAAAATCTCCATAGGCAACATTTAAAAAAATTTAACGGATACCAAATAAGAGGTGCAGAGGAGGTCTTTTGCGAGAATTACTGCTCACACTCTGGTGATCGTGGCAATACCTCACATGTGTGGTTTGAACACCGTTATCATACAGATTATTGTTCTAAAATCATCTCCTACTGCTATAGGGAGAGGTTCCTGCTGGTGCTGTGAGGGACAGATTATTGTTCTAAAATCATCAGATACTGCTAGAGGGAAAGGTTCCTGCTGCTCCTGTGAGGGACAGATTATTATTCTAAAATCATCTTCTAGTGCTATAGGGAGAGGTTCCTGCTGGTGCTTTGAGGGACAGATTATTGTTCTAAAATCATCTCCTACTGCTATAGGGAGAGGTTCCTGCTGGTGCTGTGAGGGACAGATTATTGTTCTAAAATCATCTCCTAGTGCTATAGGGAGAGGTTCCTGCTGGTGCTTTGAGGGACAGATTATTGTTCTAAAATCATATTCTACTGCTAAAGGGAGAGGTTCCTGCTGGTGCTGTGAGGGACAGATTATTGTTCTAAAATCATCTCCTAGTGCTAAAGGGAGAGGTTCCTGCTGATGCTGTGAGGGACAGATTGTTGTTCTAAAATCATCTCCTAGTGCTATAGGGAGAGGTTCCTGCTGGTGCTGTGAGGGACAGATTATTGTTCTAAAATCATCAGATACTGCTAGAGGGAAAGGTTCCTGCTGCTCCTGTGAGGGACAGATTATTATTCTAAAATCATCTTCTAGTGCTATAGGGAGAGGTTCCTGCTGGTACTTTGAGGGAAAGATTATTGTTCTAAAATCAGCTCCTACTGCTATAGGGAGAGGTTCCTGCTGGTGCTGTGAGGGACAGATTATTGTTCTAAAATCATCTCCTAGTGCTATAGGGAGAGGCTCCTGCTGGTGCTTTGAGGGACAGATTATTGTTCTAAAATCATCTTCTACTGCTAAAGGGAGAGGTTCCTGCTGGTGCTGTGAGGGACAGATTATTGTTCTAAAATCATCTCCTAGTGCTATAGGGAGAGGTTCCTGCTGATGCTGTGAGGGCTACTAAAATCTTGTTATTAGACAGGGAGTGTCGTGGTCGTCATTGGAGAGGGAAATCGTCATCTTCTACTAAAATCTTGTTATTAGACAGGGAGTTTCGTGGTCGTCCTTGGAGAGGGATATCGTGATCCTCTACTAAAATCTTGTTATTAGACAGGGAGTGTCGTAGTCGTCCTTGGAGAGGGATATCGTGATCCTCTACTAAAATCTTGTTATTAGACAGGGAGTGTCGTGGTCGTCCTTGG
>BLSH010142107.1:806448-818862 GCA_018402905.1 Glandirana rugosa | reverse complement strand
CCTGGCGTTGTGTCGTCGTTGGTTCGGATTTAATGGAGGCGTGCTATCGCCCATAATTTCTGACAGTCGA
The DNA here is from genome assembly GCA_018402905.1 of Glandirana rugosa. Classification (NCBI taxonomy): domain Eukaryota; kingdom Metazoa; phylum Chordata; class Amphibia; order Anura; family Ranidae; genus Glandirana; species Glandirana rugosa. Next base: position 818,792 of record BLSH010142107.1, on the reverse strand, counting down.
CGGTAGTGGCTGGACGTTGTACTGTAGGTCCGGGAACTCCCGTCCCATGTAGTCCACCTTGCACGACGGCAAGTTGTCGTGTGAAAGTGGTAAACGGTATAGTTGGTCGTCCTACTGTGGGTATGGGAGGTCGTCACCACCGACCACTTCAAAATTCTACCACCCCGCGGTCTGGGACGGGAAGGAAAAACGGGGTAGGGTGAAGAATCTTCGGTGTGGGGATGTGCTGGGTTCCTGTGCAGACCTCACAGCTCATGTAATTCTTTACCTTTGGGATTTAATGGATGAATGAGCCAGAAATATTTTATTGAGAATTAAGACTGACAGCTGAGTTATACTGTACATTGTGTACAGAGTGGGTGGAGCCTATAAGGGGTGTGGCTTCTAAGAAGTGGGATGGGGCAAAAAGGAAGGGCAGGGTCTGGCGCCCCACCATCTTAAAACTTCACCAGCCACCACTGCTGGAGGGTATGGGTGTCATCCTGCTGGTTGATATGGCAAATGGTGAAAGTGTGCTGTTGAACGGCAGCACGTTCCACCTGATGTACCCTGCCCTCAAGGGCCTGGATGTCATGTTGCAGGTCGGTGATGGCAGCTGACAGTCTTTAATACCCGCTATCGTGCGGAGGTAATTTAGGCTTGGTTGCTGCTGTGTTGCGGTCCCTCTGCTGTGGAGGGAGACATGTGGGCCCAGAATATTTACGGGATATTCTGGCTTAGGTGCCTGGTAGCGTCTCAGGGAGAGCGGGACCTTGTAGCCGAGTTGCTGCGTGATGAAGTCCCCATTCTGAGTGGCTTGTAAGCTTGTTTGGAGAAGGATAGCGGCTGCTGTCGGCAAGAGCTAGAGGATTACACGGCCATCTTCTTACCACGCCCTCCCACTTCTGCGCATTTTGTCCCAGATTGATGTATTCTAGAAGCTCACTGGGCGCCATATTAACAACTATGCTCAAACCAATTTAACCATTTTTTATTGCACCAATAGTCAAATCTTTGTTGCTGATTGATATACTTTAAATTTGCACTAAAACTGCAACCAATAAAACATTGTGTAAGTTACCATCCACAGGAAGCTTAAAGAGGAGTACAGCCAAAGCTTGTTTGGCTGTACTTCTCCTGTGGATTACAGGTGTGCAGTTCATTCTGCACTACTGTGATCGGTTTTCAGCTGATAGCAGGCTGAAGCCCACTATTGGCTAACAACACAGGGCCGGTCCAGCCATATGGTCAGGATCCACCCAGGAGCCTGGACTGGCAGCTGGCTCAGCCTCTCAGCTAGTCCCTCTCAGCTAGTCCAGTGAGCATGCGGGTGGAATGGGGGGCAGAACAGAGAGCTGTTGACTGGCAGTTACCAGCTCTCTGCTCACTGAGCACTGAGAACTCACTGATCAGTGGTGTTTTATCACTCAGTTCTCAGTGTTATAGCCGGGAGGGGATAGATGAACCATCAGACTGATGCTGCTTCCACCTAGGTAAGTATGATTTCTAAAAAAAAAAACAAAACCCATCCTTCCTTTTAACTCTTCAATAAGACGAAGGAGTTGAATTCAATGCAATTTTACTTCAGATAATTTCAATACAGAGGATATTTTTCCAGTATTATGAATTGTAAGAAGACAATTACGTTCCTTAGCCTTGTCTACGGGAAGTACTGTGACTATGAGAGAACATTGAAGGAACATGGAGGGTCTACCTAGGAACAAACTAACTAGTACTAAACAAGAGGAAGAGACAATAGTAAAATACCAATACACATATGTAAACAACTTGGCCCTAAACCCCCACTAAATGCAGTTCAATACAGCACAGAACAATTCCTATAGGTGGGCAGAATACTCTATTCTTGAAAACTTTAGATTTCATTATAACCTCACTTAAGTCTATAAAGGATGGAAACTTACCCTGGAGCCTAAATAAATGTCACTACTCTTTGAAAGGAACAAACAATCAAGCCACAGCTTTTGCAGACCATATACATTCCTAATATTTGAGAGTGTCAGGACCTAGATCACCTGCTGGTGGCACTGTGCCTCCCATAGTGGAAGGTTGTAGTTTTGGTGTCCACCAGCAGGTGTCTACCAGTAGTCAGCAGGTCCCCGTAATCAGTTTCCACCTGATGCTGGCTGCTGGGAGGGAATGTAGGTCCTCCCCTACTAGTACCTCTTGCTCCAGTGTTTTGCTGCTGACAGATTCTATTTGCCATTGATCCTGATCTTGCTCCTGCGCTATACACTGTACCCTGCCGCCTTGTACCTGCTCCCCCTTGTTCCTAATCCCAGTTTGGTTCCCCCTTCCCATCTGCTCCCTGCAAAAAAAGCAAAATATACTCTACAGCCAAACAGATTAATTTCATGCACACTATAACCAATTCATATTGGTATCAAATCCATTGCATGCATACTGATACACATTGGCCATGTCACTTACTCTGTTCGTACTATTACCCTATGTACCGATTCATATCGGCTCATGCCTTTCCCTTTAACCAATTTTGATCAGTTTGTGTCATTTACTCTTTTCATGTAATTTCCCTGCCTACCGATCTGCATCGGTGCATTTCCTACCCCACAACTGATTTGTATCAGATACTTACTACAGTCCGGTTAGAACCTGCTTACCGATTCATATCGGTCACGTTGTTTACCTGGTTCATGCTATCTTCCCTATTGGTTACCCTTCCTATTGGCTCGTATCAGATCATACCATTTTCCCGCTACCGATTCACATTGATTCACATCATTTTCACTGATTCGCATCCTTTCAGGTCAGACCCTACTACCGATTCGTGTCATTTCTCTGTTCATGGTTACCCTACCTACCGATTCATTGGTTTCATATTATATCCTACTACCAATTCGTATCGGTTCATCATTTTCATACCACCGATTCGCACTGGTTGATGTTAATTCCCTACTACCGGTTTGCATTGGTTTATGTTATTTCCTACTACCGATTTGTGTCGGTTCATGTCATTTCCCTACCACCGATTCGCATTAGTTCAGTTAAGTCCCTACTTCCAAATCAAGTGGGTTTGTGTCATTTCTCTGTTCATCGTTACCCTACCTATCGTTTTGCATCTGTTCATGTCATTTTCATACCACCGATTCGCATAGGTTCATGTCATTTCCTACTACTGATTCGCATTGGTTCATATCAGTTCCTACTACAAGTTAGTGTCAGTTCATTCCATCACTCTGTGCACATCATCCCCCTGCCTACTAATTCGTATGAGTCCAGGTGCTACTCCAAAGACAATTACAAAAAGTCATGGGAACAAGGCTTTCCTGCACATTCAATTTCTGCTATCCTCATGTTCGCCTATCAATAGGTGACTTTTTTGCAATCGCTGCAAACTCGCCTTCAGCTGCACAGACCCTTGAAATCATTGAAGCACGTCTTTGACAGCACTACATCTTGCAATTGTGGCAAGCACAAACAGATATATTATCTCTCACATTCTCCATAAGACTATATTCACATCAATGCATTTTGTTTTTCAGCATTTTTTCACTGCTTTTTACTGTGGTTTCCACTTTTTTAACCTCAATTTTGCTGCAATTTGCGTTTTTTTATATTTAATTTTTTTTATAATTTTTTTTTTGGGGGGGGAGGGAATTTTGTTGTTAGGCAGATTTAAAACGCAAAATGCAAATTGCGGCAAAATCTTGGCGAAATTGAGGTAAAAATGTGGTAAAAACGCATCACTTGCTTTTTTCTTGCATGCCCATTAAAGTCTATTACATGCAAAACACTGCTTTTTGCATGAAAAAAAGTCCCCAACCCTTTCGAAAAATGCAGAGGCACAAAAAAGCATTGATGTGAACATGTTCCATAGGAATGCATGTTAAAAAAATTCCCTGCATTTCTGCAAACTGTAAAATGCATAAAAAAAAACGCACTAGTGTGAATGGAGCCTTAACACACCTTCAGCGAAAGCCACCTTTTCACAAACGCTGCAAACACAACTAAGCACAACTTCTCACAATCGCTGCGAGCACTCATAAACGTCACCTCAAAGAGCAGCAAGCACACATACGAGCACAATGTCTTGCAATCGCTGCAAGCACGGGTACAAGCATTACGTCACACGTTTACGGTAAGCATGCGTGAGCATGACTCTGCAAATCTCTGCCAGCACGCATCAACGTAAGCCCCTCGCAATCACTGAGAGCACGCACAAACTCAAACTTTTTGCAATCGCTGCAAAGCATGTATTCATGTAAACTCTTCACAATCGCTTCAAGCAAGCATCAACATAGACTCCTTCACAGTCGCTACAAGCACGCATAAACAAAACTTCTTGCAATCGTTGCAAGCATGTATTTACCTTAATTCATCACAATCACTGCAAGCATGAATCAACCTAAATCCCTTCTAATCACTGCAAGCACGCATAAACAAAACTTCTTGCAGTCGCTGTAAGCACATATTTACATTAACTCTTCGCAGTCACCGCAAACCCGCATCAACACAATCCCTCGCAATCTCTGCAAGCACACACACTTGCAATCGCTGGAAGCACAGATTACATCAACCCCTTTCAATCGCTGCAAGCAGGTACGAACATAACTCCTTACAAGCACATTCTCAGGGGCACACCATCAACCACACACCATTTTAGTGGCACTTAATTGGCCACTCCTCTTTAGTGGCATTCACACACAAAAAAAGTCATTTTTTTCTCTGTCATTTCTCCTTCTGGTCAGTTGAGTTCAGGTCCCATCCTGCATCAGGTTGGACATTTGCCTAAAAAAAAAGAAAAACCCCAACATAGAGATCGCTTCTTCATCAGGGCCACCCGCATAACAAGGATGGGACAGTCCATTCAGGAAAATAAAAGAGATATACATTTTTCACTCATGTCCCCCCACTACATGTTTCTGGTCGACCAGTTTTCGATCCTTACCAGGACCTCACTACTAGCATCAGTCAGGTGTAGTTCACTGGTCTCTCTGTCACATTATTCTGCACCAGTGGCGGCTGGTGAAGTTTTTGGATGGGGGGGCGCCAGGCCCCGCCCTTCCCTTTGACCCCTCCTACTTTTAATAAGCCCCACCCCTAATATAATCCACCCACTCCGTCCCCTGTATTCCACATATTGTGTCAGGAGTATACAGCTCAGCATCACAGGACACAGTATACAGCTCAGCATCACAGGGCAGAGTATACAGCTCAGCATCACAGGACACAGTATACAGCTCAGCATCACAGGACACAGTATACAGCTCAGCATCACAGAACACAGTATACAGCTCAGCATCACAGGGCACAGTATACAGCTCAGCATCACAGGACACAGTATACAGTGAAACAGGTGGGGGCAGTTTGCAGCCAGTGACACAGGTGGGGGCAATTATGCAGCCAGTGACACAGGTGGGGACAATTATGCAGCCAGTGACACAGGTTGTGGCAGTTATGCAGCCAGTGACACAGGAGGGGCACTTTGCAGCCAGTGACACAGGTGGGGGCAGTTTGCAGTCAGTGACACAGGTGGGGGCAGTTTGCAGTCAGTGACACAGGTGGGGGCAGTTTGCAGCCAGTGACACAGGTGCGGTACATTGCAGAGTCCCCCCCCCTGCACTTACCCCATTCAGCAGGCAGGATGTTGCAGAGATTCGGCATGCGAGAGCGCGCTGGGTCTGCAGAGATTCGGCACACGGAGAGCGGCTGTCCCCCCCTCGTCGTCTCCGGGCGGTCATGGTCTCTGTGGGAGCGGAAGTCACCTCCGCTGCCACAGTGACCCGCCCCCGGCCCCTCATCCAATCACCCTGAGCGGAGGCTCAGGGCAGCCAATCAGCCTATGCATGGCCGCAGGAACAAGCGCACATGCATAGGCTTGAATGGCCGACCAATAGGCTCACTTACTTGGCTGTCATGTGACAGCCAAGGAGCCGAAAAGAAAAAAAAAAAAAGAAAGTCAATGTACCGGCGCCACCTGTAGGTGGGCGGGGTTGACTTTTTTTTTTTTTTCGTCTTTTGCCGGCGGGGAGGCGGCGCCCCAGCGCCCCTCCCACACCAGCCGCCGCTGTTCTGCACCATCCTACTGCTAGGACTCCTCTTGGCACATGCTCCCCTTGTTTTGTCTTATAGTCGCAGCCATGTTGCGGGCCAGCAGTGTGGACTTCATACCCACCCCTCTGTCACCCGCTGCGGGCTCAGAGAGCACCATCCCCAAGCTCACAGCAGAGCTGCGGTAAAGGTGCGCTCCCTACCCCATTACAGCCAGGAAGCCTGAGCTCTCCAGGCTGCTCTTCAAACTGGAGTGTCATTGACACAGAGCTTTTCTGCCACCACTTTGCCGATCTACATTCCCCGTTTTGTGTTATTTGCCAGTCCTCCACTTGTACGGCAAACTGGTGCTCTCATACAGTTACTAGATGCCCCTCAACTTTCCCTCCACCTTCGGTACCAGTCAGAGCTTGCTGGCCCCGCATAACCACACCAAGTGGACAAGTTGGGACAGCCTACCCCATCGTGGGGGGGGGGCGTATCAATCTGCATCTCACAGTAACCTTAAATATGCAGTAGGAGTGGTATTTGGCAATCTACGTGCCCATAGCAGAGCTCTACCTCCCGACCAATTGGCCCGAATCAAGTCGATCATTCACGCCTTTACCCTTTCACAGAGTGTACTAAGAGACAGACACAATCCCTAATAGGGATGCTTAACTTTGCCATGAGTTTTATCCCTCAGGGGCAGTCCTTCATTTCACGCCATTCTTAGGTACAAACCCCAATCAAGTTCTCAGGATGGACCCAACAGCAAAAATGGATATGATAATGTGGGACAAAATTCTCGCAAAATGGAACAGCATATCTATGTTTATTCTGTTAGCCTCACCTTTATCACCTCAGGTAGTCACGGATACCTCAGCCACCACAGGCATCGCTGCAATTTTTGGCCATCACTGGTTCGCAGGGCCATGGCCACTTTTGTTAACTCTATCCTATTAGGGCAGCAGCTCACACCCCGGAGCAATGACAGGTGACACAAGGAATGTCCTATGCTTCGTAATTGTATTGCCATACGTAGCTGGCTCTTTCTCATAACACTATCAAGCTATACTCAGCTGGCCTCCAGCATTTCCTGTCCTTACAGGACCCCGGAAAGCTGTCTGTGTTCATAGCCCACACAATGAGATCCCTCCTACGTGGCATCCAGAAACATCAGTCCGTAGCCAATGGCAAATGCTTACCTATCACAAATGCTATCTTTAGGGACATGTCTAAAATCCTGGCATCTTCCCGTTCGGGATTCTGCCCAGTCTAGTCGTCCAAGTGACCATCTACCTGGCCTTCTACAGTTTTCTGTGGCCTAGCAAATTCACCTTTAGTGGCACTAGCAGCCAGATACTATGCAGAAGCCACCTGACTAGCATTCAAGACTATTATGTCCTTCAACTAGTGGTCTCCAGAACTCAACAATCTGAACCCGGGGGTCAACATTAACCTCTTTCAGACTAACAACACCTGGTGCCCAGTAGCGGTACTCAACCGGCTACTGTCTCACCTGCTGTCAGCAACTGATGTGACCAGAGATGTGTGAACTGCAACAGAGAATGCCAGGCCCAAGTATTGTAAAATAATATAATTTATTTAAAAGATAAGTGGATAAAGATGTAAACGCACCTTCAACATAGCAAACAGTGTAAAACAAGCCAAATAACAAAATAGTGACACACAAAGAACAACTACCTAAACAAAGTATATACGGCGGATAGAGAAATGCCAAACTGTAAATATAGCCAAGCCAGGGTCATACACAGGAGATCAGAGGGAGCTGGGGGCAAGACAGTGCAGGAACAGGGAACAGATGATGGAGAGAGCAGGTCGGAAGGGATCAGGCTGCAAGACAGGGGTCCAGGAACAGATACAGGATCACAGGTCAGGGGAACATGGAGACCAAACCACCAAGGCAATCAGATTAGGACGGACAGGATTTAAATATCCTTCCTGCAACGAGCATCAGGTGATGACTAAGTGAGCTTCCGGCTGTTGGGAGACACCGGCTGGTGGAAACTATAACCATGGATAAGGGAGCCACAGCGCCACCAGCTGGTGAGATGTTTCCTGACAGTACACCCCCTCAAAGGAGCGGCCTCAGGACGCTCCAAACAGCAATAGCTGAATCAGTCCATAAAAAACAGTCTTCGGTTATCAAAGTCCCAATGAAAAGTTCATGGTAGACTGAAGAAGTGTCGGGTTACAAGCAAGATGACCTACTGCCAAGATCCATTGATAAACAAAGTGTCCCCGCACCCGGGTCAGGTAACTGGCTGGGTATCCCACTGTTGGGATCAAGCGACTGGCTCGGTGTCCTGCTGGCCAGATTCCCTAAGATGTACCGCATTTGACACTTTAAGTCCCTCAAAGCAGCAGATACCTCAACGCTGGGGTCCCACGGTTTATCTTCAAATTTAGCCCTGGGGTCATGTGACAATACCAGAATACAGACACCAAAGTGTCTTATCATAACTAAGTAGCTTGCCTGGTTTCCAGGACTTGCTCAGCACATAAAAAGCCAACTAGGTCATTCCGAGGCACTGATTACCCCGGCCCTGGTCACCTAGTACACCCAAAGCTGTGGCAGTTGCACCCGGATCATGGCAACCAAAGATGGTACTCTGCCATTTCCCCAGGAGCTTACCACAACCAGGGCCATGAAGGCAAATGCAGCTATCAGTTACGAAGGGTATGTCCGGACCACCAGGCTTGGGCACCATAGTAGCAACATACTGCCAAAGGGGCTCGACAGCGGCAACTGTCAATTGAATCTTAGGCCAAGCAGGTAAACCATATAAGGCACGTTCAGAGCTTTCAGATCCATTAACAGTTGGACACTTAGCCTTTGTACAACAATCCAACTGAGCAGCTGGCATATAGTCAGTAGAACCCAGCTGTGTGGTAGGGAGAAGATAAGCAAGATCATAAAAGGTAGACTTATCATTGGGCAGCAGACCATCAGAGGCAGGCAGGCTGTTGGGCACAGAACATCCAGAGGCAGGCTGGGCATCAGGGACCGGATCATCATGCTGTGCACTGGGCAGAGGCACATCAGACTGGGCAGCAGGTAGAGTCCCATCAGGCTGGACAGTGGGCACTGGAACATCAGATTGGACAGCAGGCACTGGATCAGACTGGAAAGCGTGCCCAGGATCATCGGACTGGGCAGCGGGAACTGGAACATCAGGCTGGACAGCGGGCACGGAACAACTGGCTGGACAGCGGGCACTGGAACAGCAGGCTGGACAGCGGGCACCAGAATAGCAGGCTGGACAGCGGGCACTGGAATTGCAGGCTGAACAGCCAGCATCGGAACAGCAGGCTGGACCACTGACACAGGATCAGCAGACTGGGCAGTGGGCACAGAATCAGCAGCATAGGCAGTGGGCACAGGAACAGCAGGATAAACAGTGGGCACAGGAACAGCAGACTGGACAATGGGCATCAGAACAGCAGGCTGGACCCTGGGCACAGGATCAGCAGGATAAACAGCAGGCACGGGATCAGCAGGCTGGACAGCGGGCACGGGATCAGCAGGATATAGGCAGTGGGCACAGGATCAGTAGGCTGGGCAGCATGTTCGGGTCTGTCAGACGAAGGCCAAACCCCATTGGCAATCAGGTAGACTGGAGCAAATTGTCTGTTGTGGAGGCAGGCTGGAGCAGGTCAGCTGGTGTGGAGGCAGGTGGGAGTAGATCAGCTGGTGTGGAGGCAGGCTGGAACAGATCGGCTGGTGTGGAGGCAGGCTGGAACAGATTGGCTAGTGTAGAGGCAGGCTGGAGCAGATTGACTGGTGTGGAGGCAGGCTGGAGTAGATTGGCTGGTGTGGAGGCAGGCTGGAGCAGATCAGCTGGTGTGGAGGCAGGCTGGAGCAGATTGGCTGGCGTGGAGGCATGCTGGAGCAAATTGGCTGGTTTAGAGGCAGGCTGGAACAGATCGGCTGGTATTAAGGCAGGCTGGAACAGATCGGCTGGTGTGGAGGCAGATTTGGATAGTGGCAGAATTGTGCAAGTTGGGAAAAACTTCAGTTTCTTTTTTGGTTTAGTCATCAAGGTTCTGCATGTGGACACAGGCCTGCTAACAGGGGGTGCAGCTGATGGAAGTGAAAAGCTGAGGGATGGGGAAAAAGAGGGAGCAGTTGCTAAGGAAGATTTCTGTGGGGTTGCCGTAGGTAATGGAGAAGAGGTATTTGTCAATGGATTAAAGGCAGGATAGGTGCAGCAAGTGGAAACTGGGTACTGACACCTAGTTGGTAGCAGGATATACTGGGCTGCAACTGTGGCTGCTGTGGATGATGGAGAGAGAGATATTTGAGAAGGCAGGTGTCTAGCAGCAGGAATGGGTTGGTGCAAGTTTACTGTGGCTGAATGCAACATATCTGACCAAGCCTGTAGTAACGGCTGAACAAAATTCAGTTTACATGCTGCCTGTCTGACAAGAGACTGCACTGCGTTAAGACACTCCACTAGCACCTGATGAGAGCATGCTGAACAATACTCAAAGAAGTAACCCGAGTCATCCTCTAATAACCAAATCAGTGATTCTGTCTTAGCCATACTGAAGGGGGGAAGGAATCATCACTGCCTTTAGGAGTACTGGACAAAGCCAACTCTGCACAGACTTGAATTAATGGCTGAACGTCACCAAACAACATACTGCACTCTGATCAACTAGGGAATGAGCTAGACGAATGCATTCTAACAGCCGATCATTGGACCACTCCTTCAGTATCTGGTGGCAATACTCTTTCTCCTCTGTCTCCAGAAAGGAAAAGTATACAACCTCCTCTGGATGTATCTTGCCACAAACAACAGCATATCCAAAATGGCTTCCCTGTGCAGTCACTTCTGGTCAAGGCTGGCCTTGGTGTTATGTCAGCAACTGGTGTGACCAGAGATGTGTGAACTACAACAGAGAATGCCAGGCACAAGTATTGTAAAATAATATAATTTATTTAAACGATAAGTGAATAAAGATGTAAACGGACCTCCAACATAGCAAACAGTGTAAAACAAGCCACATAACAAAATAGTGACACACAAAGAACAATGCCTAAACAAAGTATATACAGCTGATAGGGAAATGCCGAACCGTAAAGCCGAGCTAGGGTCAAACACAGGAGATCAGTCAGAGGGAGCTGGGGGCAAGACAGGGCAGAAACAGGGAACAGATGACAGAGAGAGCAGGTGGGAAGGCATCAGGCTACAAGACAGGGGTCCAGGAACAGATACAGGATGCAGGATACAGGATCACAGGTCAGGGTCACATGGAGAAAAAACACCAAGGCAATCAGATTAAGACAGACAGGATTTAAATATCTTTCCTGCAACGAGCATCAGGTGATGACTAAGTGAGCTTCTGGCTGTTGGGAGACACCCACTGGTGGAAACTGGAATTGCAGCCCATGGATCAGGGAGCCACAGCGCCACCAGCTGGTGAGACTTTTCCTGACACCTGCCCAGTCAATCTGACTTTAGCCCATCATTGCCTTTTCCAACCAGCCCTCTGAGTGGCAACCAATTTATCAGGCACGTTAATATCCTACGGGTCAACTTGAACCCGGTCGGTACTCCGGACATTCCTTCCAGATCAGAGCAGCCTCGGCTGCATTTCAGCAGGGAGTACCACACCTAGTGATCAAGGAATTTGGTAGATGGAAGTATGGCTGCTTTGCTAGATACATTCCAAATCCTCAGCTGGAGATGGCATAAACCTTCACTAAACTTGCTCAATGATCACAGTACCAATAAAGGACTATTTCCCTAAAACTGGATATTTTTGCCCCGTCGCTTGGCATAATGACCAGATGACCAGGGCACACCTCAGGTCTATTTATGTTGTAAGTCTTGTCGCATGTTTATGTGATCCACATCTATCTTTGGTCAGAGGGACACAACCATAAACAGTATATTATAGATAGAGTTGAGCGAACACCTGGAAGTTCGGGTTCTGCTGGTCCGTCCGAACTTCGTGACAAAGTCCGGGTCCGGGTCCGGACGGAACCCGAACGATCGCACGGACAACGAACCCCATTGAAATCAATGGGGACCCGAACTTTTAGGCACAAAAATGGCTGTAGGAAAGTCCTGGAAAGCCCCAGAGGGCTGCAAAAGGAAGTAAAATGGGGGTAAGGGTAGGGCAAGTGCCCTACAAAAAAATGGGGACAGGGAAATAACTGTAAATATTTTTAAAAAAATAAAAACATAAAAAAAGCAAAAATGGAGGTGAATGTGGATCATCTTCAAACTGTGTCTGAAAAGTATTAATTAACGGTAGAAGCCATATAACTGTTCTAAAATCATCTTCAAACTAGGGCAAGTGCCCTACAAATAAATGGGGAT
>BLSH010142107.1:794756-806438 GCA_018402905.1 Glandirana rugosa | reverse complement strand
TCCCCGCCAAACTAACGGGACTTTGTATGTGAAGAGCTTATAGAGAGAGAGGTAGCAGGTGTCGTCGGTGTCAACTTCGGGTCATATAGGACGATGGTTGATCCACAGTCATGGGTCAAAGTTGAACGACGTGGATATGACGGAAATTAGGTAACTGTTTATGGATAAGGCAGGCTGGAACAGATCGGCTGGTGTGGAGGCAGATTTGGATAGTGGCAGAATTGTGCAAGTTGGGAAAAACTTCAGTTTCTTTTTTGGTTTAGTCATCAAGGTTCTGCATGTGGACACAGGCCTGCTAACAGGGGGTGCAGCTGATGGAAGTGAAAAGCTGAGGGATGGGGAAAAAGAGGGAGCAGTTGCTAAGGAAGATTTCTGTGGGGTTGCCGTAGGTAATGGAGAAGAGGTATTTGTCAATGGATTAAAGGCAGTATAGGTGCAGCAAGTTGAAACTGGGTACTGACACCTAGTTGGTAGCAGGATATACTGGGCTTCAACTGTGGCTGCTGTGGACGATGGAGAGAGAGATATTCGAGAAGTGTATGTTTCAGGGCAATCAAACCGCCCCTTTTTCAAGCTTTGGCTTGAAAAAAAATAGGGCAGTCTGATTGCCTTGAAACTGTTTGGAGCATGAGTTTGAACTGCCTTCCAGCCGGCACCATCTATAACCACCCAGAATCCACTGAGGTGCTTGTGGTCCACACTGACAGCTGTATATCAGTTTCTTCTCTCCCCAGCAGCTTCCTTGCCTCAGGGCTGGTTCACACTGCAGTGGATCCACTGCGGGTTCCCGCATCGCATGTCCCCGGGCGGCAGTTCACACTGCCATATACGAACTGTGGGGAGTGTTAATGACACCCCCAAATCTCGCACTATGAACTGCAAACTAGCACAGGAATTGGATCGCATGGTGTGAACCACCATGTGGTCCGATTCTGACCCTGCAAAAAACAAGGGTCCTATGCAAGTTTGCTCCGATTGCAATGCAGATTCAGCCATACAATCTCTATGGCTGAATTTGCATCTCACAGAGATTGCATATGACTCACAATGCAGTGCGGTTCGGAGCAGTGTGAGCTGGCCCTAACTCTGCTATATTCAGTCAATTTTCTGCTGAACTCTGCAGTCTTCCAGGAGACCCTTCTCTCAGCATGATGGCAAGCCAAATTCTTCTTTACACAAAGTGAGTGCACTCTGTTTTCAACCCTTTACTTCCCAATAAACTTTTACACTTAGATCTTGTTCTCTATCCATTGTGCATTAGATGAGTTTAGACCTTTTCAAGGGAAGCTGCAGCCATCACATCCAGTGACTTTTTACTATCCACCTACCCAGTTATTTAGTCTTTTAGGGTACCTGTCAGTGCAGTTATTTTTTTTAATTTATTTAATGATCATCTTTTATTGGTACAAAAAAAAAAGACTGAAACTATTTACACAAATAAGTGTTTTTTTTCTTTATATGACGTTTTTTGGTAGATACAGTCTCATACAATCTCAGTCAATGCAGCACTGAAATGGGTATCACTATACCTTCCCTAGAAAGAAGCATACATTTGCTTCTTAATTGTTTGTTGCAGGCTGATCGACAAGCTGATTAAGCTAATTGCATATACATTATGAAGAAACAGGCATTTTTGTGATATGTTTTATGCAGATTTTAGAAACACATATAAATGAAATGGTAACAATAAAAGTTAATTATATAAAATAATATAATTATTATGAAAAAAATATTTCTGCTTAGTTATAGGACAATCTCACCAAATCTAGGCTTCCTAACATAATGTAACCTAGAACCCCATCACTCATGCGCATACTTGACTGGTGGCGGCTTTGATGATGTTGGCTGTGCCTACACAGCACCACTCCACAGACTTGAATGGGTCTATTTTATTTGCGACATTTTAACACATCAGAATTCAAATGAGATTTCTGTGATTGGGTTTATATATATTTTCAAAAGTAAAAAACAATGAATATGTGAATTCTGGGCCAGGTGCAAATAACTTCATAACACCTAATTATCTTTACTGTACTGTTCATTTTAACAGCTAAATCTATACAACACAGAACAGGAATGTTCTCTTAACTCCTACAGATTAAACCACAAATAAGATTTCTAAGACTTAGCATAGTCGATCTAATAATATATTATTTCTGATTGCTAATGGTTACTGCACATTGTTTATTTCATTAGTTAAAGGCTTAGACATCTCCAGCTAACTGAAAAATACAGAAAAATCAAACAGTCTTTTTTGTTCTACTACTGCTTTACCATATTCTGCTTTCAATTAATCTTGCTCAAATTATGCCTGCATTTATCTGCTGCATTTTGTGCACCATGTCTTTGTTTCTGACATACATTCGCAGTGACAGCGTGCAGTTCTCCGTCTGACGGATATCACAACACACAAGGATTATTTCTTCTCTCTTTTGCCATTTGCTTTCATATCCCCCATTAGCCATATGCTGTTCTCTGTGGTGACAGAGGGAAAGAGGATGGCTTTATCATTACCATTCTGAGGAAGATAAGGAACAATTCAGGTAATTAAAAGGCATGTTGTTCTTTGCAGAAATAATCTAGCTGAAGGTGTGAATTATGCAGAGATTGTTGTCTTTTATCACCTGTATAAAGAAAGATGAGTCAATGTTTTGAACTGGATTTACAAGTGAACTTCTGAAAAGTAGACAAATATTATTCTACATGCTTGGTGTTAAAGCCCTGGCTGTTAATATGGAACATGGCAAAATGCTGGTAATATGTAAAAGTATCTGTGGATATGTTTGTGTTCTTGTGGCTCTTCTCTGATGTATATCTAAATCCCCTTTTTGGTCATTTAGATAGTTGTCACTACAACAAGTGTCCCCATTGAAAGACTTTCCCTTTATTTCTATTCTGACCACAGCTTAAAAATGTTGATTTTCTTCACATTCAATCCAGTTGCTAATAGTCATCCAAATAAATAAAGAGGTTGAATTCTCAGTTGTGACAAAGACAGCAATGAAAACCGTACTGGGATTCAAATCCTCCCCACCCCCATAGCCATATGTGGTCAATGACACCACCCAGGATTTCCATCTTGTTTCTATACATTGCAGCAATGAGTGATCTGTCATTTAGTGGCAGTAGTGAGGGAGAGGGGTGGTCGACATTGTAGCTCAGTAGGTTGTTGTAGCAGTGGAAAGACATCATGAGAAAGCAGGTAATCATAACTGAAGATTGATCTACACTGCTGGATGATATGATTGATTATGGATTTACATCATATGACCTTATTTACATTTTTTTGTAATTGAATTACTTTTTTTACAGTGTCTGTGTATATATATTTTATCATTTTATGGGGAATGAGAAGGGGTAATAATGTAACCTGTACTGATTCCCCTGGAGGAGGGGCAGGATATCTGAAGCCCCCCTTATTTTAAAGAGGACTTCCATATTCTTATACAAACCCCCACATCCTCTTGGGAATTGAATGTGCAAAAGGAAACTTTTTCTCTTAATATTGGCAGAAAGTGACAGCCACCTTGAAAGGTATCTCTCCAGTATTGAAAAGCATATAACCTGGCACAGTACAAGAAGGGGGTGCATGTTCACTGCCTTCTCATTCCTGGCCAGCCAAGCTGCATACTGAATAAGGGTCTGGTTTTGTCACCAAAGAGGGGCAGAAAACAAAACAAGGCGCGTCAGGCCTAAGTGCGGTATACCAAAGTGTACAGTTTATTAAAAACGACAGCTAAATGGACACTCCCAAAAATGTTAAAAGAACAGGCATGTAGTGATGGTCGGAAACTTGGGTCTGAGGAAAATGCAGGTGCATTGAAACGTGTCACCCCATTGGTCGAGAAGACAGCTGATGTCACTTCCGGATCCTCCGTCCTTCCGGCTTCCAGTGTCTGTGCGTTCCACGGCTGCCTACCAGTACACAGATTGCAGATGGCCGGTCAGTCTAATTCCATCCACTCCCTCCACCCCTTGGATGTGGCCATCGGATCCTGTGTGGTAGAAGTGACACAGTCTCCCGGTCCCCGACCATCACTACATGCCTGTTCTTTTAACATTTTTGTGAGTACCCATTTAGCTGTCATTTTTAATAAACTGTACACTTTGCTATACTGCACTTAGGTCTGGTGTGCCTTGTTTTGCTTTCACTCCCTACCAGGGCCTCTCTCACTCTCAAGGGTGCTGCCCCTGTGTGCCAATACCATAGCAAGATACCCCCTTGGACTGTCCTATGGAATCATATGGACTTTCTTATGGACTTTTTTAGACTTCCTAGTTACACAGTGACTTCCCACCCTAACATTTCCAATCACTGGCGCCATTCTTTGTTGTTTTGTCCATCAAAGAGGAGCACCAGTCTCCCCCCAAAAAAGTAAAAGTCAGCAGCTACAAATACTGTAGCTGCTGACTTTTAATATAAGGTACTTACCTATCCAGGGATCCAGCAATGTGCAGGAGCTGGGCATCTTAGGTAAGAGAAACCAGCAGTGAAGACCTCTGGCTTCACAGTCGGTTTCCTGCTGCACTTTGTGAATAGTCATGCAGTCTTCTGGGACCTGTGTGTGTCCCAGAATGCTGTGAGGGGCCGATTTTTCTCATAGATCACCACAGCGATCTGACTCAGAAGTGGGAATGGGTACCTGTTAAAACCAGGTGCCCACTCCCCCCCCCCCCCATAAAATTCCAAATGTGGCAGTGGAGGGGGGGTACAAATAAGCTGAGCTTCCCTTTTCGGTGGAGCTCTGCTTTAAGGAAAAAACATTTTTTTCCTGTTTTCATTTAAATGTTACCTTTCCAATAACACATTTCACTGTTCTGTAACTTCACATGCAGCTTTAATAGGATGTTATTTAAGGTCTCGCTCACACCATATGTGCATAAAAACTGATGGAAAAGAATCAATGCACTTAGGATGCGTTTAAACTTTGGATATGTATATCACACTTGTGCCTTAATATGACGAACACAATTTTTATATTGTTTATAATTATGGAGTACGATTGGCTTGCATACTTGTGGAATATCTTCACCTCCGCTTCCCCCATCCTTTACTGAACTACTTATGCCCCATACAACCCCAGATCCACCCCAGACGCAAATTTGCTCCCAGTAAGGCGCCTGGGTTAGGTTCTGGGACGACCTCGTATTGGGGTTCTTGACTCATTGGGAAATACTAACTAATATGATCACACGCCTTCAAGCCAGTCGCCTCACACAGTGTGTCTCTGCCTTACAGATGCTCACCGCACCTCAGTCTCTTCTTTAACCAAACGTTGTATGTTCTTAGCTTAAGCTCTTCTTAAGGAACCTATTGTATACATTTCTTCTTCCTTTAAAACTCAGTTACTTATGTACATGATTGTAACCCTCAGTTTCGATCTCATGTTTATGATGCACTAAATTTGTGTTTTTGCTTCAAAAACTAATAAACAATTGAAACAAAAAAAAAAAAAAAAACTGATGGAAAAAACATGCAGATTTCACCTGCAGAGACGTGAGCTTACATCAGTTTCAATGCACATTTTTTTATGCACAGACTGACATCACATCCTGTGACATCATTCTGTCCGCATCAGTGGCCATCATTCTGTCCATGTCATTAATGCCCACCATTCTTTCTCCTTATATGTGCTAGCCATTCTTTCCTCCTCATCTGTGCCCACCATTCAGTTCTTCTCATCAGTGCTCGCCATTCTGTCCTCCTCATCTGTACTCGCCTTTCTGTCCCCCACCATCAGTGTCCCCTGTCATTCTGTCCCCCACAATCAGTGTCCCCCACCCTTCTTTATCCTCATCTGTACCGCCATTCTGTTCTCCACCATTTTGTGCCCACCATCACTGCCCGGCAACATTCCCCTTTGCCCCCTCTGTTAGAGGTGATTGTAGCCGTATTAGTGCAATTTTGCCAGAGAAAATTGGTGGTTTCCTGAAAGCCAATATTGGGGGTTGTTGGAATATTTCTTTCAGAGTATCATCTTCTGTTATAATGGGTTGTAAATCTTTGATTATCTTTTTTTATCCCTTCTAGTGCTGGGTTGTATGTAGTGACTAGTGGTACACGGTTATGTGTGTTTTTTTATCTTTGTATTGGAGTAGATTTTCTCTTTGGGTTTTCAAGGCTGTGTTTATGCTGTTGTTTAAGGTTTTGTCTTTGTACCCTTTCTTATGGAAAATGGCTTATGGCTTTCACACAGCCACCCAATCTCAGACAAAAACTAATCAGCATGAAACTTCACTCTGATTATGAAGTCACAAATAATGGAAGCAAACCCTACAATAAAAAACGTTGCAAACTGTGCAACCAGATCAATCAATCCAAAAGTGTCACACACACAAATGGGACCTTCAATATCATGGGATCATACCGCTGTACCTCTAGTAATGTGGTATATCTCATTCAATGCAGTAGGTGCGACAAAGGATCTTATGTTGGGGAAACAGGACAGAAATTGCAAACAAGTATGAATTTACACAGGCACTCCATCAAGAATCATAAAGAAGATGATTTATGCACACCGGTGGGACATTTTTCACAACGGGACCACACTATTGAAAGCCTCAATGTTTTAGTTCTTAAAGGGGATTGCAGAACCACGCAGGAAAGGAAAACATTTGAACTAAGAATGATTCTACTTTTTGACACAAAAAATAACGGCTTAAACTTGGATATAGGTTTTCTCACTCATTATTCTAAAGTTTTACGACCTCCTCTGTGACTGTCATCCCCCTCCCCTCCCCAGTCTATAACTCTGCCTGTCTTATCTCACTATCTCTGCAGCTAGTTTCATTACCATGGCCTTATACATTGATTTGTATTTGTTTGTTTTTCCTTTCTCTCAGAGGTTTTTTTTGTTTTTTGTTTTTTTTTCTATTTTTTTTAACATTTGGCTAAAACTGTTTTTATTCAGTACTGCTTGGACCTTGAAGAAGGGGATATACCCCAAAAGCTTGTCCTAAAACATTTTATGTTAGTGCAAAAAAAAAAAGTATCACGGTCAGTACTCAATTTTTTCTGGCCCCATTCTGTCATAAATTAACACAGTGAGTAATTGGTATCTGTCACTCACTGTGTTCATTCAGAAAAGAAAGGGTTTGTTTAATGACTCGTCCCTTACCATGCTCTCCATCCTGAAAACTCCCCTTGTGTGCC
Organism: Glandirana rugosa; assembly: GCA_018402905.1. Classification (NCBI taxonomy): domain Eukaryota; kingdom Metazoa; phylum Chordata; class Amphibia; order Anura; family Ranidae; genus Glandirana; species Glandirana rugosa. The sequence continues at coordinate 799,285 of BLSH010142107.1, read as the reverse complement.
CTCAGCAGCTGCCAGCAGGTGGTACAGGGGGGAAGCCAGCAGCGCTAAGAGGACCGAGTGGCACACAGGGGGCTGGGCAGCAGGAAGATTCAGATGGTGAATAGGAGGGGGCGATAGGTGCAATGGGTGGAGAGGGGGGCAATTACAAGAACTCCTGTGTGTCTCTTGCTGTAGCTGCTGAAAGCCAGTGGAAGGGAAAGGAGGAGAAGCTGGCTATCAGTGGCTTCAGTGAGACACATACAGGAGATCCATTCTTATAATTGTCCCTCCTCTTCCCCCACCACACCGATCGCCCCACTCCTACTCACCATCAGATTCTTCCTGCTGTCCACCTTATCTGCGGCCCTGCTGTCAAAACCCCAGAACCGGCGGCTCCGCTCTGCTCTTCTTTCCATTGCCTGTCACATGGAGTGCAGAGAAGTGCTCTCTGTTTTCTTAAGTTTAGGTGCAGAGCTGTGCGGAAAACCGCAGACATGCTGCATAATTCCACAAAGCTCTGCACCGCACATCATATCTGCATTTTGGTGTGAACCACACACATAGGGAATAATTGTTTTCTATGTGTCTTGCAGAGACACGTGCAGGTCTGTGCATACAATGTGAATGAGCCCTAAAGGGTTTGTGTATTCTTAATGTTGCCCTTTATGCCTCATAAAAAGTCTCTAGTCAAACTGAATGGTATTTTTTTTTTCATTGGTACATGTCCTCAATGGCAGCGCCCAGCTACCTATGCCTTTTTTTAACAATAGATTACAAATTAGCAATGAAAAAAAGAACAACATATAGCAAGATTTGGCTGCCTTAAGCCTCGTACACACAGGTCGATTGTCGTATGACTGCACGTCCAGCTTGTGTCCAAATTGTCTGTCGGCGGTTTTGTCCAGCGCACCATTGTGAGTCAAGTAATCGTCTAACTAAGGCAAACGTAGTGATGTGCTACGAGCGTATAAAGAGTAAGTTCAGTTTGCGTGCACCACCCTTTGGGCCCCTTCTGCTAATTTTGTGTTAGCTGGAGTTTGGGGATCGTTGATTCGCAATTTTCAGATCGTTACCGATCGGTCGTTTGCCAACCAGCCATGTTGAGAACTAGAGAGAGAAATCTGTTGTTGGGCTAGGAGTCATGGCTTGGACCCATGTCCAATGCAGGAAGAGGAGAAGGAGGAGTTGTTGGACCAAAAATTGGTTGCTTAATCTTGACCAATTAGGTCATATGTCTTTATGTCTTTATTAAGGGAGATACAGGGAATAATCCTAATGATTTTAGGAATTATCTCCTCATGATGGATCCCTGCTAAACCACCTCTTGGCATTGGTGTCCCCCTATATCCAGAAGCAGGACACATGCATGCACCTTTCCATCACCCCTTAGCAAAGGCTCATAGCTACCTTGCATTACCTGGTGACAGGTAGAAGCCTCCAGAACCTGAAGTTCACTACTGGGATCTTCCCCTAGGCTCTTGGAGTGATTATTCCCGAGACCTGCTCAGCCATCATTTAGGTGCTGCAGAAGGACTGTATTAAGGTAGGTTTCCTGTTAATATGAGCTTGCTAATGTTGTATTTTCTATTTTTTGGACACATAATTGGCAAGATTAGAATATGCTGTGAATGTCCTCTTTGGCCTCATGCATGCTGTAAGGTTTTTCAGCTCCTTTTTTCAGTTCAATAGATTTTTATTGAACCTTTTTTTAGGTCAGTACATGACATTCTTCATTTCACATAGTTCAACAGAGCAATCCAAAGTAACTTTAACAGTGTAGGTTGTGTATATTCAGGAATTAAGCAAGCAATAAACAATCAATTGTCATACTTTTGACATAGAATCTTGATAATGCTCTACTAACTAACCAATGTAACATACTGATAAGAAGAAATAAAGTAAGGAGGAAGAAATAGGGGAAGAGGGTGAAAAGAGAGGGAGAAGAAAGAGTGTGAAACTACAAGTTTTATACTAGTGCCACCTTCTGGGAAGTAGGGCATGTTTTGAGAGTAGCATACTGTGAATGCCAGACCTTCCAAGGGTTCTATGCCCTTTGGGCATGCATATGGACTGTTCTGGTAGGTGGTAATAGCATTTCGTATATATAGTGAGTATGGGTCAGTTTGATCATATCTTCTATGGATGGTGGAGTAACAGATTTCCATTGTCCAGTGATCGACAGCCTCGCTGCCAAGAGGATGTGAGTGATGACTGTGCGCACTGTGGGATGGATTGTTTCTATAAGAAGATTGAGGAAAGCCAATCTGGGGTTTTTGGGTATGGTGGAGTGTGCGATTTCTGAAATGATGTTCAATGTTGATCTCCAGAAACTAGTAAGCTTAGGACAGAAATATGGAGAATGGATCCCTCTTCCCCACAGCCTCTCCGACAGAGAAGCTGGAGGTGTGGTTTAACCAGTTGCCGACTACTCGCCGTGGCCTGACGGCGGCAACTTGGTTCGTTATCGCAAACCGCTTTCACCTGACGGCGGCTGCGAGATCGCACACTGTGAGAATACGCGTGCCGCCAGAGGGGCGCTCACACACTCACCGTGTTCCGGGGGGGCAGGTAGTATGGAATCGTTCTCCGCTGGTTACCCCCGATAGCTCCCCTGCAGTGAGAGAATTGAGGTCTGTGTATGTAAACACGGATCTCTGTTCTGACAGAGGGGGAAGGGATGTGATCACAGGCTCCCTGTATATGGGAGCCATGATCACTCCCCTCCCCCAGCCCCCATACAGTTAGAACACACTGAGGGAACACAGCTAAACTTTAGAGCGCCCCCTCCAGGTTAACTCCTTCACTGCCAATGGCATTTACACAATAATCAATGCATTTTCATAGCACTGATCGCTGTATAAATGCCAATGGTCCTAAAAAAAGTGTCAAAATGGTCTGACATGTCCACCGCAATATCACAGTACCGCTAAAAATCGCAGATCCCCGCCATTACTAGTAAAATATAAAAAAAAATTAAATACCCCATAAATGAATTCTCATCATTTGTAAACGCTGCAAACCAATCAATAAACAGTGATTGCAATTTTTTTTTTATACCAAAAATATGAGGAAGAATATACATTGACAAAAAACAATGAAAAAAATGTTTTTTTTATATTTTTTTTGGATATGTATTTTAGAAAAAAGTAAGAAATATTGTTTTTTTTTTTTTGCAAAATTGTCGCTCTTCTTTTGTTTATAGCGGTGATCAAAAATGATGCATTCTGGGAAAGAAAGGATGCAAATTTTGTTTGGGTATAACATCGCAGGACCGTGTAATTGTCAGTTAAAGTGCCAAATCGCAAAAAGTGCTCTGGTCCTAAAGTGGGAAATCCTACCGGGGCTGAAGTGGTTAAATGAGGTGATTCGTTATGGGGTGAGGTAGCACCGCTGGGAATTTTTTTTACTAGTTCCCAATGAGAGGTACTGTGGGTACTGTGGGTGAGTTGATCGAACCTCTGGAAGTTCAGGTTCTGCAGGTTCGGCCGAACTTCAGGACAAAGTCTGGGTTCAGGTCCGGACTTGACCCGAACTTTGACCTGGACCCCGAACCCCATTGAAATCAATGGGGGCCCGAACTTTTAGGCACAAATATGGCTGTAACAAAGTCCTGGAAAGTCCTAGAGGTCTGCAAAAGGAAGGTAAATGGGGGTAAGGGTCGGACAAGTGCCCTACAAAGAAATGGGGATAGGGAAATAACTTAAAATCATTTTTAAGCTAAAATCACATAAAAAAATAAAAAATGGAGGTGGATGTGGAGTTGGAGGTTGAGAAGGTGGTGAAAGTGGCGGTGGAGGAGGAGGAGGTAGCCAACACTGTTTTTTTTATTTTTGGAATTTTTTTTTTTTTTAAACCAGGAATGTAGATGCACTTTTTAATTTTGTGCAAGAAACAATAATCTGTCCCTTTTAGCAACAGTAGGAACCTCTCCCTATAGAACTAGGAGATGATTTTAGATTCTAAAATCATCTCCAAGTTGTACAGGGAAAGCCTCCAGCTGTTGCTTTAAGGGAAAGATTATTGTTCTAAAATCATCTTCAAAGTGTGTGGGAAAAGCCTATTGCAGGGGCATAGAGCCATATTACTATTCTAAAATCATCGTCAAAGTGTGTGGGAAAAGCCTATTGCAGCTGCATAGAGCCATATTACTGTTCTAAAATCATCTTCAAAATGTGTGGGAAAAGCCTGTTTCAGCCACATAGAGCCACATTAGTGTTCTAAAATCATCTTCAAAGTGTGTGGGAAAAGCCTGTTTCAGCCGCATGGAGCCATATTAGTGTTCTAAAATCATCTTCAAAGTGTGTGGGAAAAGCCTGTTTCAGCCGCATGGAGCCATATTAGTGTTCTAAAATCATCTTCAAAGTGTGTGGGGAAAGCCTGTTTCAGCCGCATGGAGCCATATTAGTGTTCTAAAATCATCTTCAAAGTGTGTGGAAAAAGCCTGTTTCAGCCGCATGGAGCCATATTAGTGTTCTAAAATCATCTTCACAGTGTGTGGGAAAAGCCTGTTTCAGCCCCATGGGGCCATATTAGTGTTCTAAAATCATCTT